>JAJOOS010027761.1:0-13972 GCA_029582725.1 Solanum chiquidenum | reverse complement strand
AATCGTGGGTTAAAGTAAAGTCTAAACCATTTTCCTCGTGGGATCGACCCCAACCTACAAGTTGGGTTCTTTACTTGATAACGATCGCTTATGCTTCTTTAGGGAGGTGTAATTTGAGCGTATCACTTATCACAACCATGTCTCAGAACCAATGCAGATGGCATGTTCACAAAAATAATGAGGAGATGACCATTTTCATAATAATACATAATTCATAACAACACAATCGTGATACAACATCAACAATGAGTCAATAAGGCTTTCAAACCATTCTCAAAACATCACACACCAACAATTAATCATATTGCCTTTTACTACCCATTTTTCATCATTAGAATTATTCAATATGGACAGGTCAACCTATCACCAAGTCTCATTACTCCCCAACACATACCACAAGGAAATACATGATTTTATACACTTAACAAGGATTTAGAAATTCACTTGCCTCAATTAATCAACAATTCACTCCGAGACTTGAGCCTTTCCATTTCGTTGAGCTTTCAAATCAATGCGATATATTCAAGTACAAATCACAATAACATTTCGAAACTAACAACACTCATATTACTATAGGTTTATTCTATACCTAAAAACTCACCCAAATCTATAATCAAGTTCTTAAGTTTCAAGCCTAGGGTTAAGTCTCAATTTTTCCAATATCAACCCTAATAGTTTTCGTATAATATAATATGTAACGACCTGAACCATCATTATTTAGGAAAAGTGAAAACTTTGGAAAATATTGTGTCCTGCTAGGGCGGGCGAGATGTCGCAAGGGCGGCAGCACCACAGCGGGATAAGTAGCCGCCAGAGTGGGATAGGCGAGACAGAATGTAAATAACGTGAAGTATTATTTTCTCCTTCTTCTAAAAACACCTAAATTAGACGTAAATCACCCCCCAAAAACCCTCCAAAAGTGGTCCTAGGCTTGGGAAAGAAGGAGGAAGAAATTCTAGTGTGAGGAGATCGATAGATTGCAAATTCTTGGTCAAATCCAACATCACAAAGTCTAGGAACAAGAATTGAAGTCATAATTCCATGCAGCTGCTTGGCGCCCAGGTAGGCTAGGTTTATTTATTGAGTAGTTATAAATTTGTTACTCACTGCGTAGTATGTTGAATTTAAAGGTAGAATTCATGTATAGGCTTTTTGTGCACCGAGAAAGGATTGATTATGCGTGTATTCCAAAGTGTGACATGTGTCGTACACCGTAGACGAAGGCCCTATTGTTTATGAGTTAGGGTTTAGGGGATAATTATGATTTCCTAGTTTGTGGAATGTTGTTGACTGGTGGTTGTGTGATGTGTATGCATATAAGCAAAGTATAACATTAGTAACTAACCTAACGAATTGATTATGAACAATGCTTGCCAGGAACTTGAGTACTTGACTATATGATGTGAGTATTGTCCATTATGGATGTGATTGTGCTTGTATTTGTGATGCATGGGATCGGGTGTCACGTACCGACATGCTAACTTGCATTGGATCGGGTGTTACATTCCGACACACTAACTTGAATCGAGTTCCATGTTCCGGTGTATATATGGGATCGGGTGTCACGTCCGGCACACTAACCTGGATCGGGCACCACGTACCGGTACACTAACTGTTTAGGTATGGGTTCCATTAGAGGATTAATCGTTATAGATCTACTTTCAATTATTTACATATTGGTCTAGTTCAAGTTGTTGTTAAGCCTTTATTTAGAAAAGGACTTGATATCCTTGTTTGTGTCATCCTTCGAGATGGCAGATTCTTGAATTTTGATGATTCTAAGATGTTTTCTTGTGAAATAAATGGTGAATGGTAGAGTCCCAAATCGGGTTATGTTATGGCAGGAGGAACTAAGGGTCCCGGTGCTATCCTTGTTAGCTAGAATGTGGTCATGGGTATTATTGTTGAAGTTTTGGGTGGTAATTAGTGATAGTGTTTATAGATGGGTTTCCCCGAAATGGGGTAGTAATCCTTGATAGGCGTAATATGGGGTTATAAGTTGAGTGGAGACGAGAATAAAGTGAAGGATAGTTGTGAGTGTCGACCGGGTTTGTGGTAGTCATTTTCGAAATATCTTCTAAAGGGATAGAATGATTAGGTATGATCAATAATGGAGAAAGTAATGGTTAGAGCCTCTAAAGAGTTTAGTAAATAAAAAGGTGGAGCAAGTATGATCAAGAATGGAGCAAGTAATGATAACAGACACCTGAACCCTGTCTACATTGCCTAGTGTGTGGCTTACCACATTGTGTACAATGAGGAGTGGGATGTTTTATCTGTACGGAACGATCATGTTGATGACCCTCAGGCTGGCCTAAGCTATGACCTAGTCCTGACTGACTATAATAATCAAACCGCGGTCCCTGCACCTGTGGCGAGACACTACCCACTGGCCGAGGTGGATATCGATGGAATGGGGCCTAAAATCACCATATGGATCCCTATAAGACCCCATAGTACGGGCCATCTTACTCTGTTCCCTATCCCTGTGGGTATCACGAATCTATTGAGAAAGGTCCTCTGTAGTCTGAGCGTAAGATTGTAGTCTGAGCGTAAGCTTGTATGCGGGAAATATCTACATCATCTGATAGGGATGCTACCCTGCAATCTCGGATCAAATGATCTTCCAAACAATCAATATAACGATGAACTCTGGCTCTCATGGTACGTACAATATATGGTGCATATCTCGCCAAAGAATTAAACTTGTGGCTATAATCTTTCATACTCATGGTTCCTTGCTTCAGATTGATAAACTGGTCAAGACAGTCCTCTCGAACTTCCCGTGGAAAATAGTGGGAAAGGAAGGCCTCAGAGAAGTCCTCCCACTCTGCTGGCGGAGCATCAGGTCCTTTACATCTCTCTTTTCCCTCATACCGAAGGATTGCTACATCACGTAGCCGAAATGAAACAAACTCCACAACCTCTATGATGGAGGCATGCATCACCCTCAATACTATATATATATATATATGGTCTATAAAATCCTGTGGATCCTTAGTAGCACTGGACCTCGTAAATAACAGAGGGGCCAAATGAAGAAACTCTCGTACCTTCAAGCTTTCTGACCGGTCTCTCCGAGTAACTACTCCTGACTCCAGTTGTCGCTCATGAATAAAAACCATCCTAGTCAGCAACTAAACTACCTCCTTCATCCCCTGCTCCCCAGTCTGTGGTGGAGGAACACTAGGTACTGGAGGTCCTATATCCCTAGCTTCCTCAGGTACCAATGGAACTGGTGAGGCTGGGGGGTACTACATCTCCTTGGGCTTCAACAGGTGTCGGGGAGGCTGGTACTAGGGGTACTGGAGATTCATTATGTGCCTCCGAGGTAAATCTATCCCTTTGAACCAGTGGGGAATGGCTTGTACATTCCCTTGGATCCATACCTATCTCTCGATCTGCCATATCTATAGCGAGTGTAGCCTATTAGATAAGAAACATAAAGCACGATTTAGATTTCAAATGTTCTTATACTTTTGCACTATAGCACGATTTATTATTTTAATGAAATGTAACCATTCCTAAATGCCCTGTAGCCTCTTGATTATAAGTGTGGTGCACAACATACCCATATATAAGACTCTACTAGACACGACTTGTAGACCCCCGGAACACGACCTGCTCTGATACCAAGTTTGTCACGCCTCGAAATAGGGGGCGCAACTGGCACTATATACCCTATTAGATCAAGTTACCCACTAAAACATACTAGCTAACCAAACTGTGAGACAAAAATATTAGGCAGTACAACCTCAAAAAAAGTGAAGTTTGGACCCTGAAGGTCATGACCTGAATGAGAATAAACTATACAAACAATGGTAGACAGGCCAAACAAATAAATATGTACTAGCTAGCCGACGAGGCGACAACTGAAGACATACCTACTTACACACACATATATACATGCCAAGTCTATGGGCTGGAGATTGAAACATACAAAAGAAAACCCAGAATATTATGTCCACAATAGCCTCTATGAGTGACATAAGCATTGTCGGTACAAGGCCCCGACTATACCCACACTGTACAACAAAAGTAAACCTCCTCTGATTGCCCTATGATAAAATGGAGCTTACCAACTCACAATTGAACCTGAATCCTAGCGGGTGGGTCAATCAGAATCCCTGCCTGAACCTGCTCGCATGAAACAAAATGCAGTGTCCCCAGAAAATGGGACGTCAGTAAGAATAAAAATGTATTGATATGTAAAGCAAAAAATTAGAATCATAAATAGTTACTGAAAAAGGGTAATAGAGATACTACCTGAAACTGAAACTCAAATAATCTCTCTGGCTGACATTTGACCTCCTACTATCGTATAATTGTATGTCGTGAATACATATAAAAAGATGCAAATTCATGACATACCCAACCAAATGCTAGAAATGGTGGTGCTTCCCGGTAGCTAACCGGCATCATATACACCAACCTGTGGCCATTGGTGTCTTATACGTATAAATATAGGAAATATGACCCATACCTCCCAATTATAGCTCGGGAGTAGAATGCATAGCATGTCATGTCATGGATTTATAACACCTATATGTTACCATTGTCATGTTGTCAATCTTAGGCCGTTTGTAGTCTTGTTCTCATGACCCCATAATCACTTTCGTATAGCATGTAACCATCTCATGGAACCTCATATGTTCTTTCAAATAAGCTTGAAAAGTTTACTCGAATTTTAAAAAGATAACCTAACCTTGTAGATATTCATAATAAGTTTAAGGTGATTTAATTAGTTCCTAACTTGGTTCCTACATAATTTATAAAAAGAAGTATTTCAAAAACTAAGTGTTCTAATAGTTTAAATATTTAAGTTATATTTGAGTGTTTTGAAGATCGTGAGTTACTTTAAAGATTTTTCATAATAACTTTAGTGAGGAAAGAGGGCTGGTTATAAGTAATAAGGGTCTCCTGTGATATTTTAAGTCACATCACCCAAAGAAGAATACGAATTCATGCATGCAGACATATAATCAAGGAAATCGATAAAATGACATGAAGATGTCGAATACTCTATTTATCCGAACGAGTGGAATATAAAAATAATATAATCATGAAAATAATTTAGCTTAGATCCCAATGCCTTTCACTGAAGGTCTTTCTAGCACGAGAATAGTAAAATATCACATTCGGTGTTTTAGGAATTTCCCATGACTGGTGCTAAAATGAGGGACGGAGCTTAGCCTTAACATATATTTCCAATGAACACTTGAATGGCCGTAGTTTCTTCATGAAAGTTGTTCCTTATGTCCTAAGATTCGCAAACACTATATATACGCAGCTGGTACACAACTACAAATAATTCATAATCGAGCTTAAATCGGTAAATTTTTCATATGGCCTCAACTTGACAAATCGTTCATAGAACTTCATAAAAACAATCATAAAATAGTCCCAAGATGATTACCTTAGTTAACCAAGTGTAACCTTGAAGAAACACCAATAACTACCAAATTATATCTTCAAAAACTAGCTTCAAACACAACTAATAGAAGGGGAGAACGATTGCAATGTGTAGAGATCGCGTTTCTAGGCACCGGGGCAACATTTAATGGTAGAAATTGTCAAAAACTAACCTTCATCATGCAAGAACTCCATTAGAACCCTCTCTTAAGCTTTCTTTCTGATTAGGGAGTGAAAAGAAATGTTTTTATGGCTTAAAATGTCGAGTAAGTCGACATACCACATTTTTTACCCGATCCAGATTCTGCCTCGATAGTTCACGGTAAAACCCTCATAACTTTTTACTCTGATGTCGGTTGGATACGGGGTTTTGTGCGTTGCAAACTAGACTCATAGGCCTTTGATTTGATAGGTCATGGGCCTTCCAACTCTTTATATATTGGGAGAAAACATCCAAGACATTTGACCCAATGTTAAGAAAATATTATTATAGAAACTTCGATAACTTTTGTCGGCCTTAGTTTCGCTAATTTTCCTGACTTCAAAACTTAACATACAAACCTTGTGCTATTATAATACCTCATAACACACTATTCTTAGCATGTTAGACACTCATAGGCTTACCCCAAGGTATGAGATAATTTAAACCTTTTAAACGGGCGAAGTTCTACCCGAGCCCTTTCTTTAATCCAAAACTTTGTCTGAGGGGTCCCTTTGACCTAAAACTTTAGTTTAGTTCCTTGATATTGTCACCCATTGCAATCTTAATCTCCAATGTATGACACCAAGTCATATACACCTCATATAACCATGTCAAACTACGCCACACATATTAAGCAAGAATAGAGAAAAAGTACGGGATCTTATATATATATATATATATAGTCATATACACCTCATATAACCATGTCAAACTATGCCACACATATTAAGCAAGAATAGAGAAAAAGTACGGGATCTTATATATATATATATATATATATATATATATATATATATATACACATAAATTTAAAAAATGACATTATTTGACTCATTAATAAAATACAACAACTATATTTTTGAACTAGACTATTAATAAAAAAAAAGATATTTTTGAACCAAACTATCAGCTAAGATGTGTTTGACCTTTTTCGGAAGAATATAAGAAAGAACATTTCTAAGCCCTTCAACACTAATGGGTCACTTTTTGAACCAAAACTAAGTAGGTGTTTGGCCATGCAATAGTATATCACGATATGGAATCGTGAGATAGAATCAGCGTTTGGACATGCAATTTTACGCTGATTCCATCTCATGATTCCATATTGTCACGACCCAGACCGTCGTGATTGGCACCCACACTAACCCTCCGATGGGAGAACCGTTACTACAACCCAACTAACCAAATTAACGAAAATTAAAGCATTTATAAATGCGAAAGCATTTTTAAATGTCTGAGGAAAAAAGATAGGGAGTTCCCATAAACTCCAAAGGTTTAAATAAACTAGCCAAACTGATGCGGAAGAACAATCCCTAGAATCTGAAAGTCATTGTACCAAAACTCTATTAACAACAAGTCTAAGAACAAGGGGTACAACCCCAAAACTAAACAACACCTTAAACAAATAGTCTGAGTCCAAAAAGAGTGGACTTGAACAAGACAGATCCATGGCAGCCTGGAAGAACTGGCTCACCCTTGAATTTGGTCACGCTCAATAGTCACCTATATGAGGTCTATCAATAGCCGCCTGAAATTGCCCTGTACTCAACAAAGAACAAGTAAGTGTCGTATCAGTACACAACCACAGTGTACTGGTAGGATCATGTGGCTATCCCGATAAGTGAAACACATGCAAGTAACCACAATATTATAAAACAGTCATATACCGAACATATACAATATTAGTCATCTTTTCAGGATCAATGTAGCATTACATGTTCTCAATAATATACATTGGTTATCATTTTAGAGCAACATACAATCTTCCAATAACAATCATCATTAGATATGACCGTAATCATCACAAGTAGATACACAACACAACTCAATGATCCTCTCACGGAACCCAATTCAATGGTCCTCTCATGGAACCCATATCCAAACTATTAGTGTACCGGTACGTGGTACCCGATTCAAGTTAGTGTGTTGGATCGTGACATCCGTTCTAATATTTAGGTCAATACGTGGCAACCGATCCCAATTAGTGTGTTGGAACGTAACACCCGATCCATTCAACAAGCCACAATCACAATCACAAGTACATTCTCATAATCATACAATCAAGTCATGATTCATGGTATTCAATTATTCCATTATCCTCATTCACGATTAGTGTGATCAATAATGCAACATCCGCATACATACATGCATTATAATGTATCAAGTACAAACATATATCACACAACATGAAATCGCAATCATCACCTACCTCGAATCCAAGCTTGAATCCCCTAAGGCACTTGAATCTTCCCTTTCCAGATTCTTTCCGCTTGTTCGTGGTCTAAAAATAATTAATATACGCAAGGATCAACAATCAAATGTCTAATTATCCGGATTATAACAAACTCAATAACCCTAGACCAAATCCAAAATCCTAATACCCAATTTAGGGCTTTTTCCACCATTAATTTCATATCAAAAACCTCCCCCAATAGTAATTAACCAAGAACCCAAGTTCTACGGATAGAAAAATGGATTAGGGGAGTAAAATACTTACCTTTAGTGCTAGAAGAGGTGGAAAACCTTCAAGAAATAGTCATGGGTCGTTCCTTAGCTCTCAAAGTCGAAAAGTGCAGAATAAAATATTTTTTGGATTTATTTCTGACTTAAATCGCGACTGTCCACCACAGCGGACCTCATCCCGTTACAGCGGTCCCTCCCTGGCGGGAATAATCTTGTCTTTGCGGCTTGCACGGAAACAGTGAGCTAATTAAGAGTTTAAAACTACACATTCATCCCATGATACTCAGAAACTACACGTTCACTCTAAGATCAGTTTCGAGAGTTCTACTCGCCCGAATTCGATTCCGTAAAATCGTACGGTTTTCCCAACGTCTTAGATATCTATTCATGTGATTAAAATAATAATTAGATCTCTCATTAATTATCAGATCTCCCTAGACCTCACTGACTATGATTTCATCCAAATCTGGACTAGGCTAGGAATTCTCAAGTTACTACCAAAAAATTTTCCTGTTGGTTTTTCCATAACGAAGAAATCAGGTCGTTACACATATCATGAAATGTGATTCCATTTCCTCAGAAAACCATGATATGGAAATTCCATATCATGATTTGAGATATTTTTAATACACAAATTGATCCACAAGTTTATATTTTGTTAAAACAACCTCACATTTATATCTACTAATCATTTATTTCATATGTAATAAAATATATAATCACATCATTACTTTTTAAAATTTATTTTTCTCACCGACATAAAATTTATTATTTTCACCAATATATAGTCACTTTAACTCACACCAACCGATTGTTGAGTAATAAATTTGTTCTCTGCATTTACTCCAACACCTAATTTATTACTTCTACCATTTTGTATTTCTTACAACTCAAAGTAACAATGTTGATTCGTCTTCTCGGTCACATGATCGAGAAATACAAGTTCAACGTGAGGAAATTGTTTGTACTATGTGGGGTGATTATATTAAAGACCGTACACTACAATTTATGTTCAATTTTTTTTATTGAATTAAAGTTTGATGAATTAAAATTAGATGAAACAGTTTCTTAAGTGGAGAACAAATAGCTTTGTAATAATTTATTATGCGATTGTATAATTTTTTATTTATTTGGTAAGATTGAATAAACAATTGGGGCTATTTTAATAGTTTTACAACTTATGAGATTCTTATGTTTATGAGAAAATATACAACACAAAAATTTCATATTGCATGTCCAAACAAAACTTTAATTTTATCTCATAATTTCATATTATGATATTATATCATGATTTTATATCATGATACCATATCGCATGGCCAAACGGACCCTTAGAATCTGATTCACTAGGAAAAGGGGAACATGTCTCCTCATTTCCACCAATTCTGTTTTACTCCTCTTCTTTGTACTTGAAAACAATTTATTTGACATATCTATTAAAAAAAATGATACTATAATGAGTTTATCATTTTATCCTTATTAATTAACAGAATTTTAAGCATATTTAATTTATTCACTATATTTTTCAAGGACATTAAATCAATATTAATAAATTGAATATATAATAGGAAAAAAATTATTCTTTCTTGATTTGTAAAAAATAACAAATATATATTATGAAAATCAAATTAGAAAATATTTGAAGTGAAATAAGGACAGAGGGAGTACCTTTTTGTTGCTTTGAAATTTATGTAAACAATAAAACCACTTTTTTTGTCTCCCACCTGGTGTTCTGAGCTCACATTGGAGCTCTGATTAAATTTGGATCGCGCTCTGCAGGGCCCATTTAGAAGTGACGCTTTCAACAAGATTTTCTCCACACACAGGGCTCAAACTCAAAACTTCTAATTAAGGATAAAACACTCCCACCAGTACACTATATTGATAACAATATAACCACTTGTGACCAAGAAACCCACGCTCCCTTTTTTTAAAGCTTATAGTTGAGGACTTGCATAGGTTTCCGCATAACATGGCAGTAGCCTGCCATTCTAATCTGCAAAAGTTACTAGACAAGTTTCATTGGAGGATGAATAATTCATAAACAAATAAAGATTCTCCACCAATGTCCCAACCACAATATAACGTTAAACAACAAATCAATTAGAAATGTCATTATCTTTGCTTTGTATTATACATGTTGTACTCCACCGTCTCTGTTTACTTGTTAAATTTGACTTAAAAATAATAATTGTTATAGTGAGTTTATTATTTTATTTCTATAAATGGATAGGGTCTTACCAAACACGGAGCCAGACTTTGGGGCTTGTAAATTTCCGTTAAAACCGTCTATCAATTTTGTTAGGGGATCACAAATTAATATATATATATATATATAATTATTTTTTTAGTACAAGTACAGAATCTTTGAAAAAACTACTAGGTTCTTTCGAACCCACGAACCCCAACTTAGCTCCGCCTCCGAGTCTTTCACATATTTACTTACTATATTTTTCAAAGAAATTAACTTAATGTTAATAAATTGAGGATATAATAGATAAAACAAATCTATCCTTCATTGATTTATCAAAAGTGACAAGTAAAAGAAGATATCAAATTGAGAAATATTTGATGGTACATAGGGACGAGGAGAGTATCAAAATTTACTTTTCTCTAACTAATAAGAATAAGCAGTGGCGTAGCCACAGCCACCCCACCCCAAGGGTGTCCAATTGGACACCCTTCGTCGGAAAGTTATGTTGTATATATATTTTAAATTTTATATTTAAATGACATATATTTAAAGTTGGACACCATTGAAAAAAGTTATGCCTTTGACGCAATGGTAATGGGTGTCTACTTAAATGAAGGAGCTTTAGGTTCGACCCCAAATATCACAATAATTATTTATTTTATTTTGACAGTCACACACCATTATTCTTGGACATCCTTTATAAAATTTCTGGCTCTGCCACTGAGAATAAGGTGTTTGTAAATAAAAGACTATTGTTATTTTACATTTTTATCTCGAGATAAGTTATCGCAGGATTAGTATTCATCCACAAGTTGAAATAACTTATCGTAGTCATAATTATGAATCATGTGACAAGTTATTCCACACTTTATAACCAAATAAATAATTGAAGAGTATTAAAAACACATCCCAAAATTATTATTTTTTAACCATCACAACAAACGAAGCTTTATAAGACAACAACAACCAGGACAGAGGTTGTCTGTCCACCATTCGCATTCCAACAAAAAAAATCTCTTTCAAATTATTCCATTATTGAATTAGGGAGTAATTGTCGTATTTCGCCTTTTGAATTATTCTTTTTAAAATTAAATTGAATTAGTTAACCTAATAATTTCAAAATTAAAATCTGTATATTCAAAAGTTATACTAGAAATACTATAGATCAGAATAAATTTTTACGGTCCATATAATAAAAATCATATTTTCAAATATTGATTAAAATTAATATAATTTAACTCTCTACAAATAAAATATGACAATTAATTTGGGATGAGGATTTAATTCTACCAAAGAATGTGGTGCAGTAAATGAGATTGCTTCTCTCTCAGTCAAAGGCCTCGAATTAGAGCCTTTGATATAAAAAAAAATCATTGATAGGAAGTGTTATATCTGTAATGAGACTTTGCCCGACGCGAATCCAAATTAGTCAGGCTCTAATAATAATATCGAACATGAGAAAAAAAAAAGTCTATAATAGAAACTTTTCTCAGAATTCTCTTTCTATTATTGATTTTTTTTTTTTTTATCATCCATCGAAGTTACTTGAAGATATTAAGTGAAAGAATCTCAAAACTTGTAGATAATAAGGGTATGTTCTGTATGAAGTAAAATACTTTTCATAAGATATTTTAAAAAAAATATATATATTAGTTGATCAAAAATTTTGAAAATATTTTTTTATAGGAAAATAAGTTCTTAAAATTGAGAAAAAAGACGTTTCTAATCAAAATAGGAAAAATAAATGAATTTCATTAATTTTCCATATTGATTGTGTCTTTTCCACTATCCAACACACCTCATCTTAATTTCATCGGTAATTGCCTCATCCCTATCAACACACTGTCACACTCATATCTCCCCACCCCATCTATCATAATGTTTCTCATATATAAATTCTTTTATGATAATATTTTTTGTCAACCTATCGAATATAAGAAAATAAGTAAGAAAGTCGACATTAACCCTTTCCACTTTCCCTTTTCAGATAATTGTTTTTGTTTTCTCTACTTTTTGTTTTTCTGTTTTAATTTGTTTCTGTTTATTGTCTGGTCTTGTGGGTCGGGTACATCAGTATACATATTATTTGGTTTTGATAAATTTCTGGCCCTCTTGGGCCTTTTGGTTTAAAAAAATATCTTTATTTTTTTATTTTAACTTGAAACATTTGATTGTTAACTAAATTATGAAGTGAAGCATTGAAAAGTTGATAATGTATGTTATATATATGTGCAAAAGTCGCAATTAATATTCTTCTACTAAATTTACAGAAGAAATGATTCATAATTTAGTTTTGAATTAGTAATGAATGGGTACTTGTATGTCCAATTATAATTTATGTACATCAAAATTTCAAATGTCATTATGTAGTTATTATGCATCTTTATTACAACTAACTGCTATATATGTAGATGTATATCATGAAATTGAAAATGAGTCACTAGCTATTCTAAGAAGAATATATGTTGATTGAATCACTACATAATTTACACAAAATGCTACTTATTTGATTTGTTATAAGGAGAAGCCTATTTATACAAAGTGCTACTTTCATTCGACAACATTTTCTTGATTTGTATACGTTAATTTTTTTTATTTTAGTAACTATTACGTACTCCTTAGTCCTTATATCTCAAAATCTTTGTTATGTTTTTCTTTATGAGAGTCGAATTACATGAACTTTGATCATTAATTTATCATATATTCCTTCCATTAACCTTTTACTTGTCCACTTTAAATTTTGCACAATATTCCTATAGAAGTAACGATTACTATGAGTATTTACTATTTTACCACAATACTCATTCTAATTGATGTATGATTTTAGATCTTGAAAGATGATTTGAAGAGTAAATAATTAATATTTAGGAAAAAATAATAAGAAACTAGATATATATTTTTGATATATTAAAAATTAAAAAATAATAAATAAATAAATGTGAAAGAGAAAATATATTTTTAGCATAGTTATATGAAAAATATTACTGCCTCGTTGGTTTCCATTTTAATAATAGGGTAATGTTAAATGGCTAGAATTTGGTCAGAAATTTAAAAAATCTATATTATCCTTTTTATTGTAAAATAAACGGATCTTTTTTCCATTTTTAATTAAAATGTATTAAAGTTAAAAGGGTTAAAATGTTCAAAAAGATAAATAAAAAAAACATAGTGTGAAATATGTTATTTTACCATTAAATTCTGGCCAAAAGGATTTTTCCTTAATAATAATAATAATAATAATAATAATAATCTATATATATATATTTATATTACCTTAAAAGCATGAACTCCTAACTTGAATGTTAATTACTATAATATCTCTAACTTAGGTTGTGACTTTTTCGGTGAGTTGTGACTTTTTCAATAAGTTGTGACTTTTTCGATGGATTGTGATTTTTCGATCAGTTGTGACTTATCCAAAGAGTTGTGACTTTTTCAGTAAGTTGTGACTTTTTCAATAAGTTGAGACTTTTCCAAAGGGTTGTGACTTATCGAAAAGGTCATGCTTTTTAGACCTTTTCGAGAAGTCACAAAATATATTTGTTCATACTACCCTTTTGTCACGACCCAAGCCTAGGGCCTAGACGTGACCGGCGAATGGGGAACCCAAAGGGACCCCAAGCAAGCCTCATAGCGTATCATTACACGTCCTTGGTCGCGGAAGCAATTAAAATGACCATAAGCAATAAGTATAATCAAAG
>JAJOOS010027760.1:0-10115 GCA_029582725.1 Solanum chiquidenum | reverse complement strand
ATATATATATATATATATATATATATATATATATATATATATATATCTAAGATACATGTGTCATTTTAATTTCATAAACAATCTCATGTCCATTTCGTTTCATATCTCCATTAGAGTTGAATTTCCTTCAATTGTGTATCTGACCTCTATACCTCTTCGATATTGATCGATTTGTTGTTTTGTTGAAATGGCTTCAACGAGATCGTTGTAAGTAGCACTATTCTTGAGAATGATTCCATCAATTTCAATTCATCATAAATATAATCAACAAAACAGTGATATTTTTATTAAACAAAAAAAGTTCAAATTATTGAAGAAGAATTAAGGAGGAGTGTAAGTTTGTTGAATCTCCCAAAAAAATGGAAAGATTTCAATTTTTTTTACGATGCGTCAGAATATTGCAAGTGTGATTTTCAGCTCAATTTATGGCTTTCAATTACATCCTTTAATTAGTTAGACTTAATGACATGTATATTACTAGTGATTATTGTATATTTTGAATACATGTATTTGAAAGCGACAAAATGTATGTATTTGGGATGGGAAAATATGATACGATCCAATTATGCAAACAAAAGGGAAGGAAAATAATTAGGTATTAAATTAGTGAAATTTGTGTTGTCATACGCTTATTTATTTAGACCTCCATTTAAACTTAAAGGTTCTTACTGAAAAGACTTTATGTAACTAAATTTGTATCACTCTTAATTGGTTTGTAATGATGCATTAAATAAAGGGAAAAGGGACAAATATACCTCGAACTATCGTAAATGGTATGCAGATACCCTCCGTCATACTTTTGGGACATTGATGCCCCTTCCGTCCAAAAACTCGAGCATAGATGCCCTTCACTCTAACGAAAGACTAAATAGGGACACGTGGCGCAATTTTATCCGTCGATAAATGTCGGATCGGTGGATAAGATTATGACACGTGTATGTCTGTTAGTATAAAGGGTATATATGCTCTAGTTTTTGGACGGCAGGGGCACCAATGTCCCAAAAGTATGACGGAGGGTATTTGCATACCATTTACGATAGTTCAGGGTATATTTATCCTTTTTCCCTTAAATAAATAAATTTTATTTGAGTTAAATAAAAAGGAGGTTCGTATTATTAAGACAATTTAAATTCTGAAATCTAAAATAGAAGATACACTTAGCAACAAGTAAACTTAGTATAGGATCATCTACACTACTATTGCTTAATTTTTAGTCGGAGTTCTCAAATCATCTAGTTGAAGTTTAATCACAAAATAAGCATACAAGCCAACTATCATCCACTAAAAGACGAAAAATCAAATTATGATATGCCATAATAGAATATTGAAATATACTCCACTCAAATGTATACAAAAGTTTTTTTTGATTGCATAGGTTGTCAAATTGGATCCATATACATTCAAATCAAATGAATACACTTTGATAATTCATCCCAAAAATGTACTCGAACAACCAAGAAAACACATGGGCCTAAGGTTTGTGGAGAGAATGGTTTTGGCCCATCCCCATCGAACCTATGCTTTCATCAAATTAAGTCCAATAACGTGGCATAAGTGCATAACACATCTACCCAAAACACACAACTGGCCAAAAGTCTCCCTTATTTCTTTCAGTTTGAGAGTAAGCCCAATTAACTTGACTTGACACTAGGGGTGGGCACGATACGATATAGTTTTGAAAAATTTGATTCGATAATTTTAGATTATGGTTTTTGAATATATTATACTATACTATTATCATATCAAATTAATTCAGTATGATTCAATAATTAAGTCGATTTTTATATTTTATGGTAAGATAAATCGATTAATTCAACTCTTCCAATTTACATATACTAGTATAATAAAGAATTATGATTTTGATTTTTTGAGAAACATCTCAATTATATCATACTATGACCTTATTCATAATCAAGTACATACATTTTTCTTGTTAATCAATCACCTAAAAAGACCATTTAAATCAAGATAGAGTAATCTAAATTTCAATATCTAAATTAGTTACTACTATTTTGTATATTTGCTAGTATTATATATATGTAACTATATATTTCAATTTTTTTTTTTATAAATACCAAATACCATACGAAAAATCAAACTTTTAAGAAGTACATACCAAATATCATAAAACCCAAACCACGTGCTAAAATTTTAGATTTCAGCTATGATATTCAATACCTACCGTACCATTCCCACCCCGACCCCAATATATCAAATCTTAACACAATAAGGTACTACATACCTGTTGCGGTACCCCTTATTTTATTTTTTTTGTTTTTAAATAAACTTATATACATCAAGAAAAATACTCAATACGAAACACCACCAAATTTAAGTTAATGATATGAGTAGTTAGTTCATTATGATGTTTACTGAATACCTACTGCCAAATTTGGATAAGATCACAAATAAAGAAAAAAGAGGATTTATTCATTATCACACAAGTTTGCATTAAACCCTCGCAAAACGAATGGGGGATTTAACGACCTCTTGACTCCAAATTGATTTGTGTTGAAGCAAATCAATTTAGACCAGGGTATTATATTGGTGCCTGTACATATTATATTCACTTACTATATCTACATCCAAGAAGAACTGATTGCTCGAAGCTAAAATGGCGCAACTGTTCTGATTTCTCCGTTGCTAGTCATCCATGGGTGCCCTGTTTATCAACACCACATTAACACAATTTAGGGTAAAGTATCAATATCACTCTTTAAAAGAAGGATAAATTAATACTAATTCATGATTATTGTATTTTTTGAAAATTTGGTCAAGAGTTGAGTGAAAAAATGATACTGAGAACTTGTTCAGCAGAGAGTCTTCTAGAAACGTCTTTAGAGAGCATTCTCCGAAGCAAATCCTTCGCCGCCGGCGATACTGAATGGAAGATCCTAGACGGAAACCTAAGGTTCGCTCTAAGCACAGCCTCGAAGATCTCTGTAGCCGAGTCACCAAAGAAAGGTGGAACTCCGGCAAACATTATATACAGAATAACACCAGCACTCCAAATATCGATCTTCTCACTGTAGTTTCTCCCAGCTAACACCTCCGGCGCCACATAATACGGCGTTCCAACCACGCCGCTCATCAGCTGGCCCTCATGGAAACACTCCGCCGATCCAAAATCAGCCAATTTCAGCTCGTTCGAGTCGGTGAATAAAATGTTATCCGGCTTGATATCCCTGTGGGCTACACCGAGACGGTGACAGTGCGCTATTGCTTTCATTAGTGGTACCTATACGAACATTAAGCAGAAAAATTATCAGACATGACGAAAAACTAAAATAAAAGCCGATTATGAATTCTACTTCGCTTAGCTTTACAATTTACTTTCTCCTCCAAATTTCGAAAATTCAACAACGTGCTGCTTCGTAGATCGTTCCTGATTCAAGCCATTTTACGAAGCAAAAGTAAAATTTCCCCATTTCGATCAGCAACGAGTGAGATTTTGGTGATCTGGAAGAGTACCATGACATCAACAGCTTCGGACTCTGAGAAAATCGGTTGACTACTGAGGCGTTGGAACAAATCGCCGGAGTTGCAGAGCTCTAGAACCATATCAAGGTGAGTATCGTCCTCGTAGATATCGAAAACACGAACAACATAAGGATTGGGCGAAAGCAAGTGCATAATTTTCGCTTCGTTGTAAAGACATTGTCGATCTATGGCGTCATCGGCGATTAGGCGCTTGTCAATAGACTTGACGGCGAATGGCTCACCGGTCGCCGGCGAGTAACACTTGAAAACGGTGCCGAATCGTCCCCTTCCTAACTCTTCACCCACACAATAATTTCGCTTCAGTGACTCACTCATTCCGTATGTTTTGTTTTTTTCTCTACTTTTCTGACTCCTGTTTAGAAGCGTTGGTTTTATAGAGTAATAGAGAGGGAGTAGGAATTTTATGGAAGAATATTCGGTGGAGGGCATTGACCAATGATATACAGCCATTTGGAGGTATTAAGGGGTCGTTTGGTAGCTGTATAACGTTTGTGTTATTTGTACGTAAACTTTCATATACTCCCTCCGTCCACAATTATTTGGCAGGTATACTAAAAATAGATGTCCAAGATTAATTGTCAATTTAAACAATCAAGAAACAATTAATCACTTTTTTCCAATTCTACCCTTAATGATAGTGTAGTTCAATTGAAAAGTTATGTAGACTTTTGGTATTCTTGGTATAGTAGGGTTATATTAGTCAAATTACACCTTCTATTAAATTTTCCTTGAGGGGTGTGCATGACCTTACCCTGACAAACAATTGTGGACGGAGGGAGTAACTTATATAATGTTTGATAGGTAGATAAAAAAAGGAGTTATTCATGTATAAAATTAATACGACATTTGATTAACAATTTAGAAATCCGCATAATTAATATATGTTTAAATTTTAACTGAATCGATATATTATTTTTTTGCCGAACGTGAAATAACTAATGCATAAATAACTTATTTTTACATAAGTAATACTTGTATATAGGGGTGTTCGTGGTTCGGTTTGGATCGGTTATTGGTTAAAACCAAAACCAAATCAATCTAGTCGGTTTTTTAAATTTCTAAAACCAAACGAAACGAAACGAAAAAAATAACCGTCGGTTTGGTTATTGACGATTTGGTTCGATTTTTCTGGTTTTTTCAGTTTGAAAGTAATAAATTTTTGAGGACATACGTATCTTGATAAACACAAACACCTAGTGCATGAACAATCCACTGAAAAACTATTGTTGGTTCAGTTAAGCAATTAAACAATACTAAAGTTATCATTACACGAACAAAGTGATTCAATTAAGAGAAGGTGTAACTATTTTATGAAAGGTATGGAAGGTAAAGACTAAAATAATGAATTTTGATGGATTTGGACTTATGATTATAATAGATATGTGCTCAAATTTACATGTTGGGCTTGAGAAAATTGTAAAGTTAAAGACTTAAGTTACTTAAAATTTAACAAAATATTTATATTTTATTTATGAAAATATATAAATAATTATAAAATTTGTATATACAATTTATTAGTTCGGTTTCGTTATTTTTGCAATTATTTTTTAGTAAAATAAAAACCAAACCAAATAGTATCGGTTTTTCGAAATGTAAAACCAAACCTAACCATATCAAACCAATATCGATTTGGCTCGAATTGTGGTTTGATTTTTTTTTTTTAATCATAACCATGAACAACCCTACTTGTATACATTAATACATAAATTCACTCATAATAAAATAATATATAAATTCACATAATTAATTTTTATATCATTAACGCATAACTTTAACTCATTACCAAACAAACACCTAACGGTTATGGTAGAATTTGTTACCTTTGTAATCTGAAGAATCTGGTTGACATTAATGCTAAAAATTATTTATTTTTAGAAGTGATCTTTAAAATAGTTTTTTTTTTAAAAAGTGTTTTTGAAATAAAATAATTTGTGTTTGACTAATTCATTTTAAAAGTGTTTTCGATAAATAATTTGTATTTAGCTAATCTTTTCTAAAAAATATTTTTGAGAGTCTAATTACGAAAAATAAGTATCAGTGCACTTTTTTAATATTTAGATTATTTATAGAGAGAAATTATGTTAAATATCAATTACAAAATTTTAAATAAACATTTATTATTAAAATGTACATACTCAAATTGTCAATCGATATTATACATACATAAATAAAATAAAATAAAATATTAATATAATACTAACATGATGATTTAAAATATAATTAAAAATACCAAGCAAAATAAATTTGAAAACCATTCCACAAGTTAAGTCACTCCATACAAAATATTTCACCACAAAAATAAATAAATAAAAAATATACATTGGTAAATACTATGACGTATGACATAGATATTTTGGTGTTGAAAAACATAATTTTCTGCTTTTAAGAAATAGAATTTTTTATCTTCTTCCAATAAGCAGAGAGATTGCTTCTACTTGTATTTAAAAGCACATTTGAATCGTTTGATAAAGTGTATTAAAAAAATAATGCTTGCATTCAAGGGGCAGGCCCACGTTGATGTAACCGGGTTCAGTTGAACCCACATCGTTTCAAAATTCACCATATATGTAAGGAAAATTACTGTAAAATTCAATATAATTAATAACTTGAATCCACATAATACAAAGCTTTATTGTGGAGCGATGGTTAGGGGTTCAAGTTCATGTTGGATACTTAAGTTCGAATCCCCTTTAAGCGTTTTATGTTTTTTTTTTGGAAATGCGTTAGCGAGGCATCAATATTTATACTTATTAGTTACTGTATTTAGATATTTATATTAGTAGCTGGCTCATAAATTATTATATTTATATTATTATTTTTAAAAATATATTTCACCTTGTATATTTTGTTTTTAATACCCAAATTCAATAAATTTATACAATCTTGCTACTTTAATATATATATATATATATTTATTTATTTTTGTTAATGAAATTTTGATACTCTCTTTCATAGATTTTTGCAAAAACATGCAGCTATTTTCGTTGAAATTTTATATAATTTATTCATTTACTTTGATTTAGTTAAAATAAACGTAAATATTTTTTTTTTTGTAAATTTTCAAAAAAATATTATCTACTTCATTAAATAGAAAAGTGTTGAGTTGTAAAAGAAAAAGTTACATTATTAATAAAAAAAATGAACAAATAAATGATAACAAGCAAATCGTTTGTTGGGCTAAACGCTTTACACTAATGCTTGCCTTAGTTGAACCCACTTATACAAAATACTAGGTCCGCCACGGTATGCATTAGGCTTGTATATTACTAGGATCATTTTTGGTACTCTTTTTCAACCTATATTTAACTGATGTTTGTCTTAGTTATACACTCTATTATGTATTAAGGTGTGTATTGCTAATACCATGTATTTCTAGGCATTAGCAATGTAATGATTTTAATGCATGCATTAGCATGATTAAAGACTCAATTGCCCCTCAAAACCTTTTTTACATCTTTTCTACCATAATAGTGGAAGGTATCTTTGTAAATTAATTTTTTTATGCAATGCATGCTATTTTTTAATGCATCAAACCAAACAATACATAAAATAATCTATGTATAACTAATACGTACATTGCTAATGCAAGCATTACTAATACACTCTATTTAGCATTATTCTTATACACATACCTTAATTTTTAGAATAAATCTTTTCTCTTAAAATAAATACTTTTGACCTCCCAAACACTCTTCGAACATCATAGTATCATCATACTATCATCGATTTCCTCTTTTTTAGGCAATTTGTTGAGTAACAAACACTCTTCGTTACCAATTTGTACTTACTCTTCGCACTGACTTAGCTATTGAATAAGTAATATACACGAGACATTCAATTCAAGCTATTTTTGAATGTCAATTTCAATTTTCGCATAAAAAAATTGGTATATTTCACATATTTTTTAAATTTAGATCATAAAAATGAAGTCTTTATTTTATTTTTTAAACTTTGTACCAAATTAAAATTGGTCAAATATATTGAAACAAAAAAGTATATATGTATTAGATTTGGTACTTTTATTGAAAAAGATGTTATAATGAAATTTATATGAGATAAAAAATAAGCGTCTTAATTTAACTCATTAGATTCGATTATTAACAATTGAAATGCTTTTATTTGAAAAGTTTGAGGCACAAGAAAATAAGTGTTATCGTATTCTAGAAATCAGAATGCTCTACATTTGTGTAAAAACTATTATCCTTAGATTATATAAAGGATCAAATTAACTAATAAAAAAACTACACTTGAGCTGTAAACATACTACAACCAATGTGGAAATGTTATTAGTAATGCCGTCAATCAATATATAATTATATAATATTTATACAATAGAATGTATGTGCTTTGTAATTTTTATAATATAAATTATACATCTCATATACAAATCACATAATATAGGATGAATATATAATTATATAACATGTATGCACTTTACATAATATAAAAGTTGATTGATAAATAAAGTATGGTTTATAATTAAAGAACATATACATAAAATATAATTGCTATTGTACTTACAAAAAAAATTAAATTCACAAATATACCATTGATATAGTTCAAAATATATTTTTTAATATGTCAACACCCATGCTAAAACATAAATTAAATAGTAGTAGTAAAATATCTTTAAATTGACATTAAATGTTGTGCCCTATTTTTCAATGGGAAGAAATTATGTGAGAAGGCCAATATGAAACGTAATGATTTTCTACATGGAAGAATTTTGTACGATGGAAATGAAATATTACCTAAAATAAGGCCTAAAATATGGAAGTATATTATAACTCAACGGATTTTCTATTATGAAGTAACAGACAAATGATAATCCAAATTACATAAAAATATTACGTACATAAACTAAAGTCACAAAATTTGGGGATAGCCAATTATTAGCTAAAACGGGTAAGAAAAATGGTGTAGAATTGTTTTAAAATGAGTTATAAAAATAAAATAAATCTATTGTATCTGATATCAGGGGTAGAGGTGGGCATGGTGGTATGGAATGGTATTAGAAATTTTGGTACCGTAATTTATGGTATTCGGTTTTTAAAACTATTAGTATATCATTATCATATCAGTTAAATTTGCTATAGCTTGATATTTTGCGGTATGGTAAATCGGTAACCATAGTTTGTACAACTTCAACTAATATATACTCGTATAATAGATTATTATGACTTCAACAATTCAAAAAAAAAGTCTCAATTGAATCATACTAACACATTATACATGTTAAAAATAAAAAATAAAAAATAAAATATATATATATATATATATATATTCAAAAGAAAGTACAAATAACTCCTTTTGTTAATCAATTACATTTAGGTACATTTCAATCAAAATAGAGTAGTCAAAGTTTTAACTTCTAAACATTTAGTTTATACTAATACTAGGTTACATATTTTTTAGTATTTTATATGTTATTTATGTAGCTATATACTTCGATATGGTGTTCGATATTTCGATATGTTATTTCTAAATATCAAATATTATATCAAATACCAAAAAACTTTAAAAGTATATATCATATAAAATACGATAATACCAAATCACAATATCAATTTTTTTGATATGATATAGCAATTCGATATATACCATACTATGCCCACTCCTATAAGCAGGTAATCTAGTCAATTGTTCTGTAATTAACTTTATGATAGCTTTGAGAATCATTACGTTAAAGAGTTAAAGTTCATCCATTAAACTAGGGGTGAACATGACTGAGTTGATTCGGATTTTTTAACTATCAAATCAAATTATTTGTGTTAAATTTTTAAATTTATAAGTCAAACAAACTAATAAAACTTGGATTTTCCAACCTCAGATTTTTTCAGGTTGGTTTGACTTTTTCAAATACCAAATCAAACCATTTGTGTCGAGTTTTGAAATTTTTAAATCAAACTAAACTAATAAACATCAGATTTTTTCAGGTTTTTGGATTTTTCCGGTAAAGTATTCATACAAGCATATGATTAACTTGTGCTCCAAATATTTCTACCAAAATACAACTATCTAAGGCGTTTTTTAAGAAAAATAACACAAAATATGAGATGAGTGATGACACTAAAATATTCAATAAAAAATAATAATGAAATCGCATAAAATAAATATTGCAGATTGATAAGTCATAATGAAAATTATCATAATTTTAAAATACTAAATTATGCTAAAATAAGTCTAATAAATATTAATTACACGTAGGGATGTACATGACCGGGTTGGTTCGGGTTTTTCAAATATCAAATCAAACCATTTGTGTCAGAGTTTTAAATCTATAAACCAAACCAATAAAACTCGGGTTTTTTCAGATTTTTTTGGGTTTTTTCGGTAAAGTATTCATACAAACATATAATTTACTTGTACTTCAAATATTTCTTTAGTCCTACCAAAATACAACTATCTAAGGTGTTCTTAAGAAAATAATACAAAATATGATATGAGCAATGACACTTAAATATCCAACAAAAATATAATAATAATGAAATCGCGTAAAACAAATATTGCAAATTAACAAGTCATAATGAAAATGATCATAATTTAAAAGTACTAAATCATGCTAAAATAAGTTTAATAAGTATTAGTTACATGACTAAATATTAAAGGAAATT
>JAJOOS010027759.1:0-12942 GCA_029582725.1 Solanum chiquidenum | reverse complement strand
ATGTTCATCCAAAAGAGGAAGATTAAGTGGACAAAGCCTGGGAGTATTATAGAAGTCCTACAATGCTGGAACAGGGATGGAAATGCAGGAAAAAATGAAAAGAGATAGAGGATTGTCCCAGCTTGCATTTGGTGGACAATTTGGAAGGAAAGGAATCAAAGATGTTTTGAAGGAAAACAGAACAATATCCAGAAGATAAAGACTAATTGCCTAGGGCTTTATTATTTTTGGTGTAAGCAAGTAGTGATAGGAGATACTGAAAATGTGTTTAATATTATTGACTGGTTGTAACTAGAAGATCCTAGGAATGATGTAAGTAAAACTTTTTGGAGGGGGACTACACTTTGATGTAGTATACCTGTGGATATATATACTAGTAATGTTACCTTTCTCAAAAAAATAAATATTTTATATCCCTATTTAGAAATTAAAAAAAATAATCACAAAATCCATTTCTTTCCCTCCAAAACCTCTCTGAGTAAATGATCAAAATGGTCCTGGATGTATAAGGGTTGTTTTAAGTTGATCCTTAATATATTCCACATGATCCATATGGTCCTTAATATATTATAAAAGAGGATCAATTTGATCCTTTGACCTAAAAGTAACAGATACATAAAAAAAAACTGACCCCACGTGCAAAAATTAAAACACTCAAAAGTTTTCCCTTTCCCCTTCTTTCTCTACATTTTTCCAATCTGTTTCAGAAGAGCTTGTGGATTTATTTTTTTTGCTCCTCAGCCATTAAAGGGAACTTCCCTCTTCTCATCTAACACAGAGCTACTATTTTTTATTGCAAAATGTCAAGAAAGATGAAGTTTTTCTCTTTTTAGTTCATCTCTGAATCCCTAATTGCTACTCCAATTCAAAGATGATAAGTGATTTCTAATAGAAAGCAATTCTGGAAGTCTTTCATTGTTGTTGTGTAAAAAATTGATTGTATTTGAAGATACATACAGAAGATCTAATCAAAGCCCTATTTGAAGGTGACGAAATTGATTCACGATCAATGCTTTTGATTTCGAAATTAGTAAAGAAACTAAGGGAAGCTGAAAGTATATTGAAAATATTTGAAAATGGACAGTAGCATTATGCGATAACATTAGTTGAAAAGGAAGATTGAGACGGAGTCGATATCTCTAGATTAGAAATGAGCTTGAAAAAGAAAATGAAAAGGTGAAAAAAATGAAGAGCAAATTGGTTAATGCCAAAAGTAGAGAGAATGTGTGTTGGTATATTATCTTGTATGACTCTACTCTAGATTTGATATCTAAATGCGACTTGATCTTTTGAATCATGGTGCAAGTCAGTTGCCATAGGTTGATCTGTAATCTAATCTGTAGTGTATGTAATTGTATAGACAGCTTCTTTTTTTAAAAATATGGTGCTTTAGCTATAATAATTGAAGTGCAAATTTCATATTAAAAATTTGGTCCCTTGTAATAGTAGAATTTGGTGCATATTTTATTGAGAATACCTGGTGCATCAATATTGAGAATTCTAATGTAAATTGAGCATATGTGCTTATAATCAATGCAAAAATTTGGTGCATTGAAACATTTTATTAGCACATTTGGTGCACTTCTAATGAGCACACTCATGTCTAGTGAAGTTTGGAATGGATACGATGTACGTAGATCTTATCCTTACCTTGTGAAGATTGAGAGATAGTTTCTGATAGACTCTAGGCTTAAATTTTTTTACTTCAAAGCAGATACATCCAAGGTGAAATAACTATGATACTTGATGTTGTTGTAAGGGCAACAAACAATGATAACTAACAAGGAAGTGATGCAATTTTTGAAGATTTGTTTGCTTGCAAAACAGTTTACGTAGCTCTGGTGCTTATCTAGGGTTAGGACCATTTGTCTAACTCCAAGATTCTTATTTCAATTTTTATACGAGAACATCTTTCTCATATCGATCAAGGCTTTCTTTGAGTTTGAAATAAGGGGACAAGAAGTAAGAGCATAAATCCTTTAGATTCAACGTCAACCATGCTTCAACCTTAGTAGCTGTGTGAAAGCCGCTTAACTTCTCACTTGGTAACATTTCTTTAATTACCAAAAATAAAGAATGCTAAACATGTAGATTGTTATCCTTCACTAGCTTAAAAGTAAAGACATTAATTCTCCCTCTCCCCCTGTAATCCTATCATCTGGCCATATCAATATTAGAGCTGGAGTATGCCTCTTTTTTTCTTTTGTGTAGAAAACATAATTAAGAACCTCTGTCAACTGTAATGAGGTTTTCAATAACTGTATGCCAAGCTACAATATTAAGAATGAATAGTGAACAAAAGTTGCACATGATTTTAATTTCAAAGAAACAAAAAGATAGTATGGAAGACACATATCCACTCAGACATGAAGTACACAACAAGACTTAAAGTTCTATCAAATTTGCAGATAGAAGTTAAAAATCGAAGCATAAATTGAACTTAGATCGATGGAACAATAGTTGGTGCATATTGAAGTTTCTAATCACAAGTCGCAACTTATCAAAATCACATTGCATGAGTTGATTCAAAAATATGAATAAAAGTTACAAAAGAAATACTAAAGTTAATTTGTAATATCTTCACTTCAACCAGCTAGCGGCAAAAACTCAAAAAATTCTTCACTTCAACCAGCTATCAAATAATCAACAAAAATATGGCCACTTCAAAATAGCTATCCATCTGAAACATATAAAGTCACTATTAACTAAGATATAAACCCCAAAAAAAAGAGCAGGTGTGACCAAATAAAAAAGATACCATATTAAATATTTATGTCGGACAACGCAACATTATCATCATGGATAAAATTTGTTCTTCTAATCTGTAGAAGGAAAAGAATCAGATTCTTTTAAGATTCCAAGCTAACTTAGTTAGGTATAAAAATATTCGCCGGCAACTTTTCAGGTACAAATGAAGTAGAAGGCATCCAACAAGCTGACTCAAAAACTCCTCCTTCTGGCTGGAAATTGCTCTTTCACATCTCCATCAACTAATGCAAGTGCCTTCTTTTTAGCCTTTCTAGCTTGAGCTAAAGTAACATGAGCTTTAAGTCCCACACTGACCATGTCTCTAAAGTTAGACAGCTTCCACTCTCTGTTTTGACTGATATCACCAAGATACATTCTTGCAATGAAAGAAGAGGTTATTGTCTTGTTGTGATGGTTCCAATGTTTGCAGGTATGCTTGGAATCATAAGTTTTAATCTGATATGCCTTGTCTCGATGCATTACTGATGCCATAATTACCCATTTACAATCTGAATTTCTACACTTTCGCTTTTACTCTTTTTCCATCATTTTTGATCCACTTAATACTCTTCCCAGCTTTTACCTCATGAATTGATACCGCATTTTTAAACTCCTCCTTGCTTCCAAATGTATATTCTAATGCTAATATAGGATGTTTTGCTTCAGTTTTTGGGTTATGCTTTGAAAATTGAAAGCACTCATTATCAGAATCACCATTCAAACTCTTCTGATCTTCAGAGTCCACACAATCTGAATCTCCATCTTCATTAGACAACTTCCTCAGAACTTCGTCGTTAATAAGTTTCCTTCCATTCTCAAAGCTTTGCTTTTTTTGTCCATGTCTTTCAAGGATGACATCGTCACCTGATAATTCATTTTCTGAATCTTCAAACTCATCAGAATTGTATGTGTCACCACATTCTATATGCTCTTGGTTTAATGTGCAATTTGTGTGGCCTAGAATCTCACTTGAATCTACTTCAATGTATGAGTCCAAATGTTCAAAATACAACTCAACTACTCTTATCATTCGGGACAAATTTTTTAATTGAGAGAGCTTCTACTTCAGTAGACACTAATCTCCTCCTATCGCCGAACTTTCCAAATTTATGCCAAAATATTCCCGAGTCATTCATATAGCCACACATAACAGCCATCTGCTTCAAATCTGCTAAAAATTAAGGTTTTTTGCTTCAACATAATCAAAATAGTCCACCATTCCTCCAACATAAGTTTTGCTTGGTTGATGCTTCATCAGTCCCATATGATTAATTTTAATACTAAAAAATCCAGCCTTGAACACAGTATTTGTAAAATAAATTATGAGGACCACCTACATATTAGGTAATATATATATATACTTATATAAAATATTTTTGGGACCACTAGTGAACATTTTTTACGAGATTAAAGGCTTAGGTTTTGAGACCCTTATCTAACACTTTATGTTTTTGTAGAAAAACTCAAAACTAACAGAAGACAATATTTTTACCTAGACAGAGGATCACATAAGAAGTCATAAGAGAAACAGTTAAAAGAGTAGTAAGATTCACGCAAATCATAAAATCTAAAAAAAAAAAAAACTTACCATACTATAGAGTTGATTCTTTGTCACCATTTCTTTTGATGAACATTCTTGGTAATAAAGAACGTAAAAGTGTATTTTTACTGCATATATAATTCTACAGTGAAACTTGAAAGAGATGAAGATGGAGAAAATTAGGGCACCTTTGGCGCTATAGCTTATGAGGGGATGAGAATTTTCGCAGTTTATTTTGAAGTGGGACCTGGCGTTAAAGTTAACCTGGTTTTTTTGATGTATCTGTTTCTTTTAGGTCAAAGGATCAAATTGATCCTATTTTATAATACATTAAGGACCATATGGATCATGTGGAATATATTAAGGATCAACATAAAACAATCCTTATACATCAAGGACCATTTTGATCATTTTCGCAAACCTCTCCTCCTTACCGATTTTCTGTTGTCCAACTCGTTCTTTTCTCTGGAAAATTACTCCACATGAAGAAAACCTCCTCAGGATCAGCCATTGCAGTTCCCCATTGTTGTAGAAGCTTGAAATATTTCATCCATTATAGAAGAAGCTCCTTTTTCCAGCAGCCTCTTTCCAGTCGTTTTCCAGCGATGTTTTGCTGTTATATTTCACCATTTCAGTAGCTCATCTGCCTGCCTGTAAGAGATCTATCCTCGTGGTTCTCTTTTTTCTAGTATTTCACAATCATCAAGCAGTGAGCAATAGCATTGATCATTACTTGTTTATTATGTCGTTTGCTGAGTATAGTGATGATTATGGTGGTGAATGGGAGGAGACTTCAAAATGTTGGAAAGTGGAACTCTATGAGTAAGGTGACAGTGTCCATTGTCCTGTCCATTGTCCTGTGTCGCAATGGTACATATGACGACATGGTTGAGGGAATAATTGAATGCAGGGAATTAAATTGTGAGCCTAGCAACTTGATCATTAGTTCTTTGATGAATGCTTAGGGAAAAATTCATCCATCTTTCATAACAAATGATAAACCGGGGGGGTGGGGTTGTGCTTGCTTGATGTTGTCCCTGATGGTTCTAGACTAATTTTCAAGGTTAAAGTCGTTGAGAGGCATGAAGAAGAAGAAGGTTCAACACCATTAGGTGTGGGTGGGGGGGATTGTCCCTAGAAAATGTGCGATATAAATATTAGAGAAAGGAAAATCCATCCATTAGAAAGCTCATGCTGCTTCACAATACATCAAGTAAAAAGTGATTGTAAACTCAGTGAAAAAAAGTGACAAACAATTTTAGGGACCTTTCTCAAAAAACAGCAATCACTTGAAAAGGGTAGATGACTGCTAGAATATAGTGTACGACATCTTGAGTTGTCAGTTTGTGAGACTAGCCATTTTGTTGCTGATTAGAGCATCTTGCTATTCTTTTTTTTTTATTGGTTTCCCACTCGGTGTTCTGTACCTGCATTGTGGCTCGTGTAAATCCGGATTCGCGCCGGGATATCTCACACTGGGGGTAAAGCACTCCATAATAAATCTGACTCCTTAACTAAGGGAACTCAAACCGGAGACCTGATTAAGGAGTAAGGAGTACTTACCACTCTATCACAACCCTTGTTCGTAGCATATTTCTATTCTGCTTATTTTGATTTCCAGTTTGTGCTTTTAATGAGTTTTGTTCAGAGATTTCTTATTATCATATCTTCTCTTTTGTATCAAAAGCATGAAGTCACAAAGTTTGACTTCATCTCAATGATTGTTTTGTTTCATTTACTTTATTTGTTCTTCAGTACATGGTCATTGATAATTTGGTGGTTGGGAATGTTACTTCAAAGAGATGGTAAAAGTTTCTTTAAAGCAGAACCCCCCACCGAATTCTGTACTTGATCTTAAAGAAAGAGCATGAGCAGTTGCTTAGGGAACCAAGAAGTGCTTTTTGTCGCATTTCCTTCTTTTATGTATTTTAAATTTTCCCCTTCTGCTGGTTAGAACAATGTCAAAATTAATTGATCTCTTTTTTTTTTGGGATGATTCTCTAAAAGATGAGACTAGTATTTCTCTGTGAATGCATTTAATATAATTGCTCAATGTCTTGCATTCTTTCTGATCAACTAGTGTTCTTCAACAGGCAGAGAAGAGAGATGTGGTTGGTTTGCAGGAACAGGTAATCCCTTAGTAAATCTGTTATCTGACCCTTGAATATGTTTTCGGCGATGAACTTACTTCTGAATTTTCAGGTTTTTGTTCGGAAAGTGATTGAGCTTCACGATAAATATTTGGCGTATGTGAATAACTGTTTCCAAAACCACACACTTTTTCACAAGGTATGTGTTGGAGCGAAAGATAGTTGTCTAATTTAATTGTTCTACTCTGTGCATTAGGGTAGAAGTAAATTGCTAATATCTATCCCCTTTGTCATTTTCTAGGCACTTAAAGAGGCTTTCGAACTTTTCTGCAACAAGGGTGTTGCTGGTAGCTCAAGCGCTGAACTTCTTGCCACCTTCTGTGACAACATTCTCAAAAAAGGCGGGAGTGAGAAATTGAGTGATGAAGCCATTGAAGAGACGTTGGAAAAGGTGAGCTCTTGCTCTATAGATCTCCTTCCCTTCTTTTCGTACTACTGGAGCAGGAGAAAGCTGATAATAGATCTCACTTGCAGGTGGTAAAGCTGCTAGCTTATATTAGTGATAAGGACTTGTTTGCAGAATTCTATAGGTAGAGTTACCTCTACTGTGTATCTCAACCACTACTTGAATAGTAGCTTCTTCTCCGTTACAAGTTTATGACTTCCTTTTTTTTTTCAGGAAAAAGCTAGCCCGGCGGTTGTTATTTGATAAGAGTGCCAATGATGAACATGAGAGAAGTATCCTAACAAAGTTGAAGCAGCAGTGCGGGGGGCAGTTCACATCAAAGATGGAGGGAATGGTAAGCTATCCAGATCAATTATACTGAATTTGAGGCTATGTTCTCTGGTGACATTCTTCTTCTCTTTCTATAGGTCACAGATTTGACATTGGCAAGGGAAAATCAAGCCAGCTTTGAGGAGTATTTGAGCAATAATCCAATAGCAAATCCAGGAATTGACTTGACAGTGACTGTCTTGACTACTGGCTTCTGGCCTAGCTACAAGTCTTTTGATCTCAACCTCCCAGCAGAAATGGTATATCATATCAATATGTTAATTGGCATTATGCAGTTGATTTTATCTTTGTTTGACCCTTATTCCTCTTGCTGAAGTTCTTCTCTTTAGGCAAAGAATGATGCATGTTGAATCATTTTTCTTCTCAAACGTCCTGTCATTGATTCATTTTATGCCGTGCATTGTCAGGTTAGGTGCGTTGAAGTATTCAAGGAGTTCTATCAAACAAAAACAAAGCACAGGAAACTTACGTGGATATACTCTTTGGGAACTTGCAATATAAATGGAAAATTTGAGCCAAAAACTATTGAGCTCGTTGTCACTACTTATCAGGTTGATTGCTGTTGGCTTACTTTTTGAAATCGGATAGGCTTAGTTAATTTGAAATATTTCTATTACGTTATTAATGAGAAAACGAGATTGAGACTTCTTCCTTTTCGTAGGCTTCTGCTCTGCTGCTCTTTAATGCATCAGATAGATTGAGTTATCAGGAAATCATGACGCAATTAAACCTATCAGATGATGATGTTGTTCGGCTTCTTCATTCCCTTTCATGTGCGAAGTACAAGATTCTCAACAAGGAGTCAAGCACCAAAACAGTTTCTCCGACTGATGTCTTTGAGTTCAACTCAAAGTTCACTGACAAAATGAGGAGGATCAAGGTACAATTAATGATGAGTACGGTTAGCCTTTTTACTATGAATTAATGCACTACATTACTGACCCCTTGAGGATATTGCTGTAATGGGTATGCAGATACCTCTCCCTCCTGTTGATGAGAAGAAAAAGGTAATTGAAGACGTTGACAAGGATAGGCGGTATGCTATAGATGCTTCAATTGTGCGTATTATGAAGAGCCGTAAAGTATTGGGCTACCAGCAACTAGTCATGGAGTGCGTTGAGCAGTTGGGACGCATGTTTAAGGTATCCTTTGTGATGAACTTCTACTTCTAAATTTTAATGTTATTTATTCAAGCTCAACTGAGCTAATTACTTTGTTTTGAATACTCCATAGCCTGATGTCAAAGCTATCAAGAAGAGAATAGAAGATTTGATAACTAGAGATTACCTAGAGAGGGACAAAGATAATCCAAACCTGTTCAAGTACTTGGCATGATTTGTGCAGATCATAGTGAATTAGTGATGTTTATATGAACTTCTGCAATCGACATAGGAGGAGAAACAGGCCACACAAGATGAGGACAGATTTCTTTAACTCCTACCTCCCTGGACCTTTGATTGCCTTGCACCAGGAGCTTGAAACATTTTGTACAAATGGTTAAGATCTCAGGAAAAAGTAGAATTGCCTCTCAGATACTTGAGATGAGATTGCCTTAACTTCTTCCAATCCTATATGGCCCTTTAGCTTGCTCTATTATTTGTTTTGTCGGCTACCTGTTCGAGTTTGAGTAAATGTAATATTATAGTCAACAGCAACTTATAGTACATTCTCTGCAACCCTACTTTCTTGGTTCTTTGTAGATTGTGATTTGGACCTTGGTGGTCCTTATGGGGCTTTCTTTCAATCTTGTGCAAGTTTATTGGATTCGGACCTTCATGACTGGTCCTTGTGCTTTCTTTCAAACTTTGTGGACGTGGAAAACTGGTAGCTTGGGGATGGCATTCAGGCCAGAATCTAGATTATATAGCTCTGTAGATTCGAAGATACCAGCTCGATATAGTAACACTCTTAAAGTTACTAAAATATGCTATTTAAAATTGCAAAACTAGCTAGTATTAGAAATTATGAGAAATATCATTGGTTACATAACCTGGATAAGTTTGTTATGGTCTCTTGACACCAATCATCCTTGAGCCTAGAGCCAAATTTTAGGCTTGTGAAAGTTGATGATATTGGTGATAGAGGCCGTTTAGGTGGCATAATAGCCTTTTTGCCCTAGTATCCGTAACTTCTTTACCTTTTAAGTAAGCATTTACATGAGAGAAGAAGACATCTCATCTTCACTAATAAAATACAATTTCATTTCTTAGTTTTGAGAATATGGAAAAGATCCTGAATCTTGTTATTTTCTTAGTTTTGAGAATATGGAAAAGATCATGAATCTTGTTATTTTCTTAGTTTTGAGAATATGGAAAAGATCCTGAATCTTATTATTTTCTTGCTTTTGTTATTATATCAATTTCATATTCTAGTTCTTATGGGCATAGTCAAAAAATATTTCTTCATTATTGTTTCGTCGACTTCGTCTCCCCCTCCACCCCCACCCCCCACCCAAAATAAAATAAAATAGAAGGGTGAGATCGCTATTAATTCACTCGTTCTTGATCTCCAATTTTACAAATTTAACTATTAGTACAAACACATTTTTAGCTAAACAAATTTCTTCAAACATGTCATTTTTTCTTGAATGGCAATTCAACATTTGAAGGGTAGAGCTATAATGATTAGTATATGAACTATGAAGGTATGGTGTCTCCTGTCATAACATGTGAAGCTTGGATTAAGAAGATAAATAAATGAAAGTTCTTATAATTATTCCATATCAATTTGTTTGATCTACTTTCCTCTTTAGTCCATTTAAAAAAGATTGAAATTTTCCTTTTTTAACAATTTTTATTTCAACTTTCCACATGACATGTTTTTAAGGCCACAAAATTAAAAGGTCTTTTGATACATTTAAGAGATCTTTAATTTTTTTATCACAAGATTCAAAGGTCACTTAATTTGAAACAAAGAGAGTGTATGTTATCCACTTGTATTTGGTGGATGTCAATGTTCATTTGCACTAGTAAACTTGACTTTCCAACTTACTTGAGACTTATAAATAACTTACACTGTATATGAAAATTGATAGATACAATTGGAAGTATAAGAAAGCTCTTCTTTCTTCTCCCTATTTTTATTGCTCTCTTATAGTAGTATTTATCTTATTTTGCTTTGATTTTATAACACGTGTTATCAAAACGAGTTTCTAATTTATCCTATGATATGAATAACAAAAATGTGAGAGATCTTCCTATAAGTATCTGGGTATGTAGTTTACCAATCATTTACTTACAAACAAGATTTATGTCATAATATCACCTTCCCTTGTTATATAACATTGATTTGATAACCAGAATTCTTAAAAGGTTGTCCGAATCTTATTGCTGCTATGTTTAAGATTGATTTGATAAACAGCATTATTGTTGACATAATTATTGCATCAATTGTAAATGAATCTTAGTTTCTATTGTCATTGCTAGTAACCTAATTTTTAAGAATTTGTTCTAGGGAGGACCCTCTGATCTATCAATAAAAAGATATTCATGTGTGGCGCGATAAAGAATCCTAGAAAAGTTTGATTGAAACTCCCTCCACATCCCACGAAGATCTCTACACATTTGTCCAGGACAAGTGAGATCTTTGTTCTGCGTGCTTGAGAGCAGCTCAAACAAACTCTTTGGTGTGGTCTGAATTCAAACATGCTAGTCTGTCTGCTGCTAGGTCAAAAAATGACGTCGTGTGGGGGCGCCTTTATGCCCCTTAATGAATCAAATGGTTGTTCGATCTTTGTTTGATTTCGACGACCCGCATAGATTTCATGAGATTGGTTCACTATTATTACGAAAAAAAATCTCACCCTCTCTTTACAGTTAAGTGACTTTCAGCTCCTTCGCTTCGCTATTAGAAAAGTAAGCAACTTCTATTAGCGTTGGATCTTAATAAGACTGGGCACCGCATCGAAACGGGACCACCGAACCGGAACGAACCGATACCGGACCGGAATGGGATAGTTTGACCGAGTCGTTGACCGATACCGGAATGAATTGGATTGAAATTACCGGAATGGAGGCTCGGTTCCGTTTCGTCCCACTATATACCGGGATAGAATCGGAACAGACCGGAATAGAACGGGATGGGATAAACGAGACGACACATATAGCTATTTTAAAAAAATAATATTTTTTTTTGAGTTATTTTGAATTACGAAAATATGAATGTTTTTTTTTTCTTTCTAAGTTTAGTAGTTTGGAAATTTATAATGTAATTTTACTTAAGTTTATTTTAAAGATATTTTTTTTTAATTTTTACTTATATAAGTTTGTAAGTTAAGTTTAATAAAGTTTTTGAGCTTAAGTTTTCAAGTTTATAAGTTATTAAGTTATATGTTATAAGTTATACTTATAACTTGTAATTTAAATAACTTGCTGCAGGCCTATTTTAATTAATTAATTTTTTTTTTATCGGGACTGGGATGAACCGGTACCTGTATATCGGTATCAAATCATGATACTATTCCATTTCGAGTACCGGTTCACTGTATCCCATTCCGTTCTGAATACTACCGGATCGGAATGGTACCGGAAATCTTAAGTCAAATTGATTGTGTCATATGCAAAGTCTATCAATGATGATTCATTAATGTCTATTGATTTCGACTCCCCCCTTCTTAATTATGCGCTCAATATTTCATTTTCTGTGTGTTTTTAATAATACATCTTATGTGTACTTATATAGGAAAATAATAAGGCCAACTTAATAATCTTAATGAGATATAAAAGTACCCCTTATGGGTATATTCAATTTTCCTACATCTCCCACTCACAAATAATGAGAATGTCTTTTCAGTCTGAGAACATATTCTCATCTCCACAATTATTCATATAGGGAAATTAGACTATGAGACCAACAAATTGTGAGAGCTAAGTGATATAAATGTTAGGAATATATAACCTCTCTTCGAGTTTAAACATGCAAGTAGATCATAAAGTATGCAGTACCTCCTGTCATATGAATTACATTTGATATATTCTCAAGATCTCATATATCATTATTTCTTGTATTCAAAATTATAACTCATAAGTTATATCTGGTGCAACGATGAGCACAAATCAATGAGATTTCATTAATGAACTTCCTCTTCTCATGATGGTTTAATTGTTTTTCTAGATATACTCCTCTAAATCGAATATGCATTCATAAGCTTTTAAAAACATATTAAGATAGTAAACATCAAGTATCTAATTAAGGTCACTAAGGGCACATATTTTGAGCCATTACTTCTGGGTCTCATACAACAATACAATGAGAATGGGCTTACGTTAAATCCAATTGGTCGATATTTAGCACACATGATATAAAAAGCATGCTACTGGTATCAGAGCTATGGATGTTGAGAAATATAAGAAGAAACATACAAGTAGAAAAATAAGAAAAATAAGAAGAAGATTAAACAAATTATATCCGGAATATAAACAACTCAATATTACAAAAACTAATAACGATAAATTAGATCATTTAATAGACATTATATCTAAAATAGAATGTAAATATATTCAATATTTAAAGAAACAATGAATAAGGAAGAATATGCCATAGACGAAAAAATATATGAAAACTATGACGGATTAAAAATAAAGATAATATTTTCTAATCTAGGATGAAGATATAAGAAAATAGGTGACAACCTAAGTTTAATGTTAGAAAAAGAAACAGTAAAATTAGAATATAGTTTAACTGCTATGGTAAGAATAACAAAAGAAAATGAAGAAATAGATAGAAAAACAGAAATTGAAAAAATAAAACAACAAGCAAAAAAGGAAGTA
>JAJOOS010027757.1:0-14481 GCA_029582725.1 Solanum chiquidenum | reverse complement strand
TTTCAGCTGTCTCTTTACTTCCGCGCCTGAACATCTTTCCTACAAAATATGATAAAAACACATAAAAACCAATACAACAAGGCCCTAGACACACACAACTTGTAAGTGAAATGTATTAGAAATACCGTAAACTCACGGTATATCAACCATATATGCACATTGTGCATTTCTGGTTATATCTTTCAGACCTACTAGTGGTCCTATCACTTTTATGAGCTTGATGAATAGTGTTTTCAAACCCTATTTATATTTATTCGTTATTGTGTTCATGATATCTTGATAATTTCTAAGAGTAAGGAGAGGCATGAGAATTGCCTTAGGATTGTTATGGGGTTGCTAAAAATGAGCGGTTGTTTGCTAAACTTTTTAGGTGTGAATTTTTGTTGCCTATAGTGTACTTCCTAGGGCATATGGTTTCTAAAGAGTGAGTGATCGTTGATCTACAAAAGATAAAAACACACTTTTGTGGGGTTAGTCGGTTATTACGATCGGATTATGAATGGGTTTGCTTCTATTTCCTCTAAGTTGACCCCTTTGACTCATAAGGAGGTTTCATTCAAATGGTCTAATAAATGTGAGGAGAGATTCCAAATGCTCAAGAATTTGCTGACCACAAAAGCTATTCTAGCTTTGCCCATGAAAGGTAAATATTTTGTAGTTTACTTTAATGCTTTATGTTCTAATTTGGGTATTTTTATGGTGTAGGATAAGCTAGTTTCTCTGTATATATAAGTGACTTGCCAAGCACCTCTCAGGTGTCTTGCCAGCTTACCGACCAGGGCTTGTTTTGGTATTTCACAATTTTTTTATGGTTTAACTTTTTTGTACTTCATTGTTACATAGATGTACCTTTACTTTACGAAAAAAAAGTCATACTATTTTCAATTATTTACAGTCTATCTAGTAAATAAAATTTATTAAATACTACCATGTATTCGGTTACGATCCTTGGTGTGTATTGTTTTTAAAAAAAATGGTCTTGTGTGCAGCTACGCCCTAGGCAAATCTTTTTTTGAAAGATTAGTGACTAATACAAAAAAAAATTACCCAAAATTATTTTTAGCCAAACATGAGTCAATACATCAACAGTACTAGAACCACAGGACACAGAGGGTGCCTCACACCTTCCCCTGGTCAATAGAATTCCTTACCCAATCTTTTGTTTCGTAAACAAAAAATAAAGGGTCATTTCCTTTTTAATTAGGAATTTATAAGGTGACTTGGAACACCCAAAACTCAATTCCAAGTGGCAACTTCCAAAAAACTAAAATTCTCTCTTACTTTTAATTTTCATAAACAAAAACCCCATCACATCCCGAATAAAGGTAAAGAAGAGGTGTGACAAATAGTACTCCCTCCATCTCATTTTATGTGAGACAATTTGATTCCGCATGGAGTTTAAAAAAGAAATGAAGACTTTTAAAACTTGTGTGGCTATAAATTATTTCATTAAGGGTGAAATGGATATTTTAAAGTAAAATTGCTACATAATATAGAAATGTGTTATTCATTTTTGGACTAAGTAAAAAGAATAGTAAGTCATATAAATTGGAAAAGAGGGAGTAATTTTAATTTTTTATTTGTTGAAAATTAGATAATTATTAATGTTAAATAGTACATTCAAATGTCACATGCTTGAGTGTATTACACACACTTTAGGTTACAACTCGAGCCTACACCCTGGACGTGGCCGGCACTCGAGAACCATTGTTGGTCCCCAAGTGAACCCTCATCCTGGCTGACTACAAGCGGAAGACTAATTCAAGCATACATAAGCATCAAATTGAAAGAAACGTTTAAAACAACTTACTAAAACTCAAAACTTTGTTGAATATACTAAGTATGAATCGTATGTTTAAATAAAACATGTGAAAACTGAAAGACTCTCCAAAATAGTCTATCTATGAAGCCTCTACTCTATATAGACGAGTATCGGGACAATACCCATGACTACTCAAAATGTTACTAGGATTACCAACTCATAAAACTGGAGTCTTTCGAAAGAAAGGAGGTCTTACTCAAAAGCTGGAGAGCAGACGAAGTGATCTCAACGAACTCTTTTTTAGGATCCTAAGAACCTGTATATGCATCATTAAAAGATGCAGGTCGAATGACATCAGTACATTGAATGTACAAGTATGTAATATAGTTGAATAACAAATAACAGAATGAAAGGACTGCAATAGATATAGATATATACTCAACTGAATATAAAGAAATAAAGGAGTAAAATCATTAAAACTTTACAAAAATACTAACTCATCTCTAAACTCAACATCATAAGTGATATAATAAAAATACACTATTAACTTTATTTGGGAGATTCTTTAACTGACAACCATCACTATGACCTAGGTGATGATACACCACCTCACCCACTGATTAATGTTTCAAGGACACTTTATCCAGTTCTAAGCGTCACCGATCGTTAGTCAGTATAATAACCCAACTGAATGAGTTGGGTCGAATCCCACAGGGAGTGGTACATGTTTATGATTCAAGAGTAAAGTGTGAATATGTTAATCAGCCATAGGAATAGACATTATCGAATAAACACATAATTCAAATTAGTGGGTGACACAAATGTCAAATAACAGGGGGTTTTGGTTTTAAAATAGTAACTACAGCAGCAACAAACAATAAAAACGAAGAATATGAGACGGGTTCTTGGGATGTGATTCGATTATAGACTAATATAGACAAATGGGTAATTGCAACTGTTAGTAAATAGCTGAAAATTAGTGAATAGCTAGACTACAGAGGAGGTAAACTTTCTCTCTAACAATTTACCCCGAATCAAGTCGATTTCTCTCAAACATCGACAATCGTGCAAAATAAGAACAAGCTACGCCTTAGTCCATTCACTCTCTCGAGCTGAATGTGTGGAAAAGGGTTAGGATTCACTCTCTCGAGCTGAACCCATGACAACCCAATATCCACTGACCATCAATCAAGAACCTTGGTTTTAAAACCTCTCTCTCGAGCAAGCCAAAAATAGGAAGGTAGAACTGCATTTGCAACTACAATTCTTTAAATTAAACCACGATTAATGATTGAAAAAACTTCTAAAAAATATTTAAACTAACAATCAGCAATACCCACAAGCTAAATCAGCCCATAATCACATAATCACACCCCAAAATTTGGGGTTTTAGCTAGACATCATAAAGAGATAGAAATCGTTACCAAATTGTGTTTCCATCAACTGGTAAGATTAATTTCGTCTTTAAAAAGGTTCAAATTAAAGAATTTCAAAGAACCACCTCCAATTTCTCAAAAATGGAAAGATTCAATTCTTCAAAGCTAAGGAAAACTATTTTCTCAATACTCAGAGTTTAAAACTTCATAAAACTGAGAATAGAATATAATTCGTTATTGAATAATAGATAGATACTAAACTAAATATTCAAAAATGTATTTAGAGTCGCCAAATATGTGTTGCGAAGAGCCACTCGGCGACGTAAGTCAGGCTCGCCGATCCACTCGGTGATGCGCCCTTTAGCCAATTTTATCACCTTTTTGTCTTGACCTTCAGCATCCTCAAGTTCTGTAACTTTGGGCTATCTAGCACTGTATCATGGAACCACTCGGCGACACACCGACTGCTCCTTTCTCTCGCCAACTTGATTTTCTCCTTCAGGTCCTGGCACACTGGAACTTTAGGCGAGATGGTGGCCATTCGGCGACTCACCAAAGGAACTTGGCGATCACCAGACCTTCATTTCTTCATTCTTTCTGCTCGCTTCATTCATTTTTGCAAATTAGTTTTCATGCTTTGTTCCTCAATCCAAATACCTGGAAATCAAGGGTTTTACATCAGTTATTGGCACAAAATAAGCATTTGATGACACTAAATCTATTCAAATAAAGCCCTAAATGAGTCCAAATCTCAGAATCATCAACACCCCCAACTTAAACTTTTTCTTGTCCTCAAGTAAAACTCAAGTTCAGCAATTCAAAAAGGATGTCTCAAACAGTGCTACACAAGAGGCAATCATGAATGCATACAACAAGACTCAACTTACTCATGCAAGAATCAGTTGTGTACTTAAAGATTTAAGTTGTGACTCACCATTATCAAAGATTCACAAGTTCACAATACTTGCTTCAAATGCAAGTTGAAGCTCAACAAAGGTGCACAAATGCCCTCACACAGAATGATCCCATATTCACACACTATTCTTAACAATTCATAGCTTCGGAATCATAATCAACGCTCACACTCACAAAGGTGAACACATGCATGAATCTGCCCATAGGTTTGCCCCTATTTTCCAACCAAAAATTATTTCAGCTTACTCAAGATCATAAAGGTCTTTTCAAGGCTTGTAACGGGGCTGAGTGAAAATGTATGGTCATTTAGGCTCAATGGCTACTATCCTCATGAAATGTGGTATGAACATCACTTTCTTTCCTTTTCTTCAACATTTTCAATCATGCTCCAAAGTCACCCCATTATTTACTTTTCATGGACTATCGGACACCCCATTTCTTTTTGCATTTTCACAACTTTATTCCACAACTTTTTCATTCTTTTTTTTCTTTTTCATTCTTCTTTTCCTTTTTTTTTTGTATGGATGGGTTCCATCTTTTTCATAACCAAGAATCAAAGGGGGACTTCCTTGCATTTCTTTATTTACCTTCTCTTTTCACCACACCCCCAACTTAGGCTTTTGGCCTAAGTTGGCTATTCAGACAAACCACATTCCATGGAGATTATGGGTGAAGGGATAAAGAAAGGTCACAATATCATCAAGTTCCTTCCAAGAAAAGGGTAAGGCTCAAAGGGTGTTCAAGAAAAGTTCACACACACAAGGTAGGCCACAAAAGAGGTTTAATGTCAAATTGCTTTACTCTTTAAAAGTTGTTGCCTAAGATCATTTCAAGAACTTGCATCACTTCGTCAACCGGACCAATGGGGCAAATTCTAGGTGTCATTACACATGGTTCACAGTAAGCTCATCACACAAGGCATTGGCACCAAATATCAAAAAAGACTCCACACTTTATCTAGTGTTCAATGTTCATCAAAAGAAACTCATTTGATAACCAGCTAGTCACAACGAGATACAAAAAATTCACATATTGTCTATGCAACTTCATTTGTCTTTATCATATGTGCACATTCACTTATGTTAGATTGTAAGAACTATTCAAGTCATTGGCATTGAACAAGACCGATACTCAAATTTGCAAAAGAACAGCCACACTCAAACACAATCAAGAGATGGCACAAATTTTTTTCAAAAAGGGTCAAAAATCATTTATATTCAAAATTATGAGTCACAAGCTCAAACATCCACAAAAATAGTGCCAAAACACAATTTATAGCACAAAACCCAATATACAAACAAAACACTAATCAGAAAAGAAGGGTATGGAAATACCTCACCCCACCACAAAAAAAGAAGTTATTTATCCTCAAATGCAATAAAAATATCCAAAACTCAATAAAAGTGACAGAGAGGGAGGTAAATAATAGTCATGTCTAAACAGTCGCTCCATTTGTCGGGGCATCAGTGCCCGGTGCAACATCAGTAGTACCAGCTCCACTGGACCCAGCCATGGACGTCTCTATCAGCGATGTCTGGATCACCGACTATACAATTGTCTCCTCCAGATGTGGTAGGTCTTCATATATACTCTCCTCCTTCACCTCTATTTTCTCCTCGTCGGTGTCTACCTCCAACTCATCAACTGCTATGCCATCACTATGTACATCTCCGATGGTGGCCGGAGGGATCTTACAAGTTGATGGGGCATCTACATCTACTACCTCCAATAGTGAAGTGAAGTCTGTGGACTTCAAGTAGCCCACATCCTTCCTCAAATCTGCAACCTCGGCTTTCAAAGTCGTCACCTTAGAAGACTCCCCCTGTCTACTCTCACAAGCCGCGACTCTCAAAGTCAAATCATCAACTAAAGTTTGGAGAGGGGTTAGTGCAGCAAGGATGGCACTCTCAATCATCCACGGTACTGCAACCTCCAATTGGGTAGCCCTCACATCAGCCGAATGGGCCAGGTGCCCTATCTTCAGGATCATAGACTGAGTAATCCTGGCAGGCAAGAAAGAGGTAGAAGTGCCAAGAGCCTGGGAGGGAGAAGTCGGAGCATATGTACCTGAAGGCCAGAGGCCCGAGTAGGAAAAGATGTCTCTGTAGGAATTGCCTCTATGTCAATATCCAGGGATGTGTCCATCGGAGTTGCTCTCCTTATGTCCGCCTCCTCCTGAGTGTACTCGACCTCTATACACCGAATGTCAGTGGAGGATGAAGGGGTGACCTGAATGTCTCTAGTCGCGTCCTGAGGAACTCCAGCATGCCAGCACAGCTCCGTGAGCAAGACTGGGAAAGGAAGGGACGTCTGGCGTTGTTTGGCCCTCATAGCCATCTCTTATTCAATAATAAGTCCCATGTCAATGCTCCTCTGGGATATGACAAATCCAAGGAAGGCTACCTTAGGATGGCGGAGGATAGACTCGTTCTGAGATGGCATGATAGAGTTGATGATGAATCCAAACCAATATCACACAGCTACATTTAAACCCTTCTTCTCGATCAGAACTCCAGCCTCTATCCACCTCGGGGTGGTGTCAAAGATGAGTGGAGCTATCCATCCCTTAAGCTCATCCAATGGTGTCGTAGAGGTAGCCAAATTTGGGTAGTCAAAGCTTGCTCCTCTATTAAATACCGTGTTGATCTGATGACAGCTACAAGGCACTACTGTCCCTCGTACCATTATGGACTCCACTGGTTTGAACTCACTAGCCTTCTTCTTGCCTTTATGAACCAGATCACCATATGTTTAGTAAAACTCCCAGACCCATGTAGGGATGTATGGGCCTCGGGGCCTGGTAAACTGCTCAAAACGATGGTACTAGAGTGTCTCCCTCACCCTGGAGTTTTCTCCATCTAGGCCTTCTGTAGAAAGTTAGCTTCTTATCAAGAATCGTTCACAACCAATCGGCTTTCAATCTGTTAAATAGCTGTGGAGGAGGAACTATTTGTGACACTGGAGCCACAGGAATGCCGGAGCTAGCACAGTATCTACTGGAGAGAGGGCTACTGGAGCTCTCAATGATTCAAGGCGAGACCTAGCACGTATCTCAACCCGCTGGGACTGTAGTGGTTGGTCATCGTCCGACTCAGAAAATGTGGCTTGAGAGCCCTGACTATCGGAGTTGTGCTCAGGAGCGTCAGTAGCAGGCATCTTTCCTTTTCCCTTGTCTCCCTTTGGAGGCTCAGCTCTTCCCTTCTTAGGAGGGTTGGGTCCTCCTTCATTTATAACTATACCCGGTGCTCTTTTGCTGGGCAGCATGTCTAGGTTGGTTCTAGCCATATCTGCAAAAACATCAAAAAGGATTAGGAACAGTTCAAGCAACATTGCACAGTAGTAGACAGACTCATTAAACCGATCGGCGAGTTGCCGAATTGCTTTGGCGAGTTAAGTCGGGCTCGCCAAAAGAATTGGCTCAAGCTTTCCTCAGACAAAAGGCCTGTCAGCAATGGGAAGGGCCTTTTGGTGAATCATCGACAGTATTTAGCGAGTAAGGACTAGCCCTCCGAGAGTTACAGTGCATTTTTAGGGGTTAGGGTACAGAAAGGGAGATCAAAAAGGACTTTCAGCGAGTTGCCGAGTGCACTTGGCAAACTCAGGCTTCTCGCCGAAAGTGACAGAACCCAAACTCCAAATTTAGCATGAAATTAAAGGCGATAAGGGGGATTCGGCGAGCTCGACCTAGCTCGATAAACGGCCAAACGTGCCTACCTTCAATACCGACTTCCAAATTCAACCCGCAGCCCCTGAAAATTAGATCAAACTATGCACCCATTCAAATAGACTAAGACCCATTACACCAATGCCCCCGGGATACTCAAACTTCTCCTGGTTTGGCCAAAATTGGCCATTTGATGACTTTTACCCTTAAAAATGACGGCAATCGCTCCATCATTGGGCAAAGTACGTCATTTAGCACAAATGTGTGTTACCTACACTTCACCCGACTAGACCCAACAACGACACAACACAACCCAACAATTTTGAATAATTTTAAGGCACAAAATATTTGGGAAATCAACAATATAGGCATTCTAGGCACGGTATTCAAATTAAAACAGGCATTCAAGTATACAATTATGATTAGAGAGGCCCAGCACATATCACTAAGATAAAATCAATTGCAAATGAGTAAATTCACAAAATATGAATTCGGAGTTTAGAAAACCAAACTTAAAAGCCGAATAAAAAAGTTGTAAAGCTAAGCCGCAATGATATCCAACTCCGAACACACAATAGACGACTAGAAAGCGATAAACACAAGAATATAGGAAAATATAGTACGGGTGTGAGTTTGGAAAGTTGAAAAGTGAGGGAATGTGAAAGATTTTGAACTTTTGAACCTTTAGCCTTTAAAAATCATCCAGTTCTCGCATATTCAGCGATATAATTTTGCTTGCCGACCTACTCAGAAACACACCGACTGGGTACTTACCTCGCCGAGTTTTACAGGACCTCCAGTTAATGCAAGAGTCCAAACGGTGGACAAAATCATGATCGCCGACCTGGTCAACGATTCATCAATTTGCTCCTAGGCTCGCCGAGTTTTATAGACTCCAATTTCAAAATTTCATGAGTTCAATGACGGTCCAAGTCGGGCTCGCCGACCTCTTCGGTGAGTCGCCGACTGGATATTTGGCTCGCCAATTCTTACTTTTCAAACACATATTACACTTTAACCTGCACAATCAACACACCATTATTTCTCAAATAAAAATAAAGCGATAAAAACTTGGGTTGCCTCCCAAGAAGCGCCTTAGTTAACGTTGTGGCACGACGCAAGTCCCCACTCAGGTTTCATTCCTTGGGTTTGCCTCAGTGTCTCAAGGCAACCCTTTTGCTGGCTTTGGGTAGAGATAAGACAGCACCTGGTCCATTTGGGACTCTAGTAGCTGAATGAACATGGAATGAGAGGTTGTCATTTGATTCAGCATGAAGACATTCTCTTTTATCTCCTTCAACACTATGTCGTGCTCTTCGACTTTCTGTAGAATGAGTGAGAGTACCTCTTGAATTTGCCCACCCTCTTGCTTTTTTCGTTCTTCAATGCTCATGAGGGAGGATGTACCTATCTTTTCTCTGGTACATTACTTCTAGCTTCATGACCTTTTTAGCCAAGATATCTAGCTGACCCAAAAAAGTGGCCAAGTCTTGGTCCTTTTCTTTCTCCTTGTTGGTCTTGGCCACACAATCAAGGAGTTCGGCTGTTGATTCATAGGATTGTCGTATCAAACAACCCGAAGAGAGTTGGTCAACCACTATTCTATTTTCGGGACCAAGACCTCTGTAAAAGCATTCCAGAAGCATTGCATCTCGAATTCCATGAGTTTGGCACTGTTGCAATAGGGCTTTAAATCATTGCCACAACTCAAATATGCTTTCACGCTCTAATTTCTTGAAAGTTAGGATGTTATCCCTAAGAACCATCAATCTCAAAGGAGGGTGATCCATTAGGTCACCGTTGCTATGAGATATGTTTAATTTCTCTACTCAGCAAGCAACACAAAAACCAAAACTGAAAGTAAGTAGATTCAACTATGACTAAAAAGAACAAAATTCAACTTAACCAAAGAATCTTAACCAACAGCACTACCCGGCAGCGGTGCCATTTGATTATCGTTTCAAGGACACTTAATCCAGTTCTAAGCGTTAAAGATCGTTAGTCAGTATAATAACCCAACTAAATGAGTTGGGGTCGAATCCCACAGGGAGTGGTACGTGTTTAAGATTCAAGAGTAAACTGTGAATATGTTCTAATCAGCCATAGGAATAGACATTATCGAATAAAAACATAATTCAAATTAAGGGGTGACACGAATGTCAAATAACATAGGGGTTTTGGTTTTAAAATAGTAACTACATCAGCAACAAATAATAAAAACTAAGAATAGGAGATGGGTTCTTGAGATGTGATTCGATTATAGACTAATATAGACAAATAGGTAATAGCAACTGTTAGTAAATAGCTTAAAATTAATGAATAGGCGAGAATATAGAGGAGGTAAACTTTCTCTCGAACAATTTACCCCGAATCAAGTCAATTTCTCTCGAACATCGACAAGCATGCAAAATAAGAACAGCCTACGCCTCAGTCCATTCACTCTCTCGAGCTGAATGTATGGAAACAGTTTAGGATTCACTCTATCGAGCTGAACCCATGACAACCCAATACCCACTGACCATTAATCAAGAACCTTGATTTTAAAACCTCTCTCTCGAGCAAGCCAAAAACACGAAGGTAGAACTGGATTTGCAACTACAATTCTTCAAATTAAACCATGATTAATGATTGAAATCACTTGTAAATAGGATTTAAACTAACAATCAGCAATACCCAGAAGCTAAATCAGCCCATAATCACATAATCACACCCCAAGAATTGGGGTTTTAGCTAGACATCATAAAAAAATAGAAATCGTTACCAAATTGTGTTTTCATCAACTGGGTAAGATTAATTTCATCTTTACAAAGGTCCAAATTGAAGAATCTCAAAGACCCACTTCCAATTTATCAAAAATGGAAAGTTTCAATTCTTCAAAGCTAAGGAAAAATATTCTCTCAATAATTAGAGTTCAAAACTTCATAAAACTCATAATAGAATATAATTGGTTACTGAATAATAGAAAAAAATACTAAACTAAATATTCAAAAATGTATTTCTAGTCACCAAAAATGTGCTGCGAAGAGCCACACGGCGAAGTAAGTCAGGCTCGCCGATCCACTCGGCAATGCACCCTTTAGCCAATTTCATCGCCTTTCTGTCTTGACCTTCAGCATCCTCAAATTCTGTAACTTTGGGAGATCAAACACTAAATCGCGAAACCACTCGGTGACACGCCGACTACTCCTTTCTCTCGCCAACTTGATTTTCTCCTTCAAGACTTGGCGCACTGGAACTTTAGGCGAGATGGTGATCATTCGACAACTCGCCAAAGGGACTTGGCGATCACCAGGTCTTCATTTCTTCGTTCTTTCAGCTCGCTTAATTCCTTTTTGCAAATTACTGTCCATGTTTTGATCCTCAATCCAAATACCTGGAAATCAAGGGTTTTACATCAGTTATTGGCACAAAAAAAGCATTTGAGGACACTAAATCTATTCAAATAAATCCCTAAATGAGTTTGAATCTAGGACTTATCACCCACGCTGCCAGAAATGTCATATACCTTGATGGGTATAGAACACCTCAACTAAGAGGATCCTCTAATCACTGCCTGAAGGCATTAAGAATTCATATAAAAAATATTATCATGTACCCATGTTGGAATACATAGTTTATGAGAATGTGAGTTGTCTGAACTCATCCACATAACGGTGCTCAATACTAGACCCAATAATATATACTCATGCTCAATGGTTAAAAACATACTCTTCCATTGGTTTGAGATAATTGCTCAAACTATCCTCTTAAAAGAGGTAACTACTCTGAAATATCTCTGAACTCATTAACTCATTTAGAAATCAAAGTTTCTCTTTCTCAATGTAACAACTAATACCTTTGGGAATATTTAGTTTCCTTATACTCTTATTCAATTCATATTATAAAACTCTTTCTCAAAAACATATCAAAATCATATTGTGATATGATCATTGATGACTCGAGAAGTCATACTGCATAAATATTGATGGTATATCTAGATACCATACTGCTGAAACATTGATGGCATACTCGACTGTCATACTAATCATGGTTTAAAAAAACTCTTTTCCAAACTCATCTTTACTTCCTCAAAAATTCAGTTTAAAACTCAAATGTTGACTTTAAAAAGCTTTGCAAGATTTATTGCTCAAAATAGGGTTCATGCTAAATTATTGACATGAACAATCAACTCAAGGATCTCAATATCAATATAGAAACTCAATACTCAAAACTCAAGGACTCAAGAACTCAGAACTCAGAACTCAACGATACTCCTCATTTCAAGAATACTCAATTCATAGGGTTCATGCTGAAATATAGACATGAACGAATCTACTCAAAAATCTTAATGCATAACATACAATAAATCAATAATTAGGAATAGAATTTCAAAAAGAATCAGTAAATTAAGAACTCAAAATCAACTCATCTCTAGAATACTCAAATCTAGGGATAGAAACCTAGATTACTCGTTTACTAATTTGAAAGTACATGTACGGGGTGATGACGAACTATTCCAATACTATGATAGCCTTACATACTTGAAAGATAAAGGTTCTTGAACAATCTTGAAGAAGAACTTGATTAGAAACCTTGAAATCCTAGCTTGAAGGAGAAAAATCAGGAAAACCTTTCTTGAGATTTCTTGAATTAGTTTCTTGAAACTGTATGGACAAGAATTAGGATTGTCATTAATGATTCATAATTGTATGAATAAAATTGACTTGGAAAAAATGGAATTCTTGGAGAAAGACTTTCCTTGAAGAAGAATCTTAAATTTTTTTGAAAGAATCTTGAATATAGTCTTCTACTTTGATTTCCCCTTAGGGTTTTATCTTAGGGTTTGAGAGAGAAGAGAATGGGGGATTAAAAGATAAAATTATGATTGGTTTTGATCTTAAATTAGTCAAGCAATTTATTTACGGTTTTCTTAGATGTAAAAAGATAAAAACAACCCTTTACTTTGATAGGTTATGGTCCGCGTAACTCTTTATATTCTAAGAGATATGGTCATTTGAAGTTGACCCAAGTAGAATCTTACATCAAAAATTAATTGGTAAGGAAACTTTCAACTCAACTTTGTGCTAGAAGATTCTAGTTACCTTAATTCATATACAAATTCATTCCAACACTAAAGAATTGACCTTAACACCTAAGAAAATTAAGAGTCACTTAGTACGACCTTTTACGCAATTCAAGAATGGTAAGGAGCTTAACTTAGAATTTTTTTGGGGTGTAACAATATCTCCCCCTTGGGATCATTCGTCCTCGAATGACAGCTGGACTGAGAATGGAATAGGGTTACTCTTACTATACTCATGCCTAACTAAAAATCGCCAAGTACTTAACATAAGGTGATTATTCTGATCTAACTCACAAGATTCAGGTACTATACCTCTATAGGAAAAATCCCATCCCTAGGACACTACTCCTTACGGTTGCATTCAGCTAACCTTGAGCTCATATCATGAAACACCTAGTGCATCATGCATTGCCCACATGTTAACACCACCACATTCAAGTTTAGAACCTTAACCACTCCATGGACTCCTACTAACCACTCCTTATAAGAATTCCTCCTCCTCTCATCATCTCTACCAACAAAACTTTCATGTATAATTACCACGAATCTTACTTATTACTAATCGTAAATCCTTATCTCCTTCTCTCTCCACATTCATAACCTTAGATGGAATAAAAAAAACCCATCACAATCACAATAAGAAACAACAATCTTCTTCTCTATCATCAAACTGCTACTACCCACAACCCCACTCTCAAAATTAAAAGGGTAACTAAAGGAGCTTTGGGGTAAAAGATCATAAGAACGATTCATTCGAGATATCCGATATAAGAATATGCATGGCATAACATTATGTTGCTAGACATTGAGAGTAGATCATGAATTTACGAGACTAAACATACTATGAGACATGAATTCTTATATGAATAGGTTCATATCATGAGGCTGATATCCATAACTTGATGGATTAAGCTTGAGATTAATGGGCTAAAGTATTTGCCCATCATTCTGGAAACTGCACATAGATGTGAATCTCTCTGAAGTGTATGAGCATAGGTCATAGACACAATTCTGATATAAGAAAAATCATCATGATGTTGTAATGACTGAACTCAAAGGAATACGCAAGCATATAAATGTATTGATGTACCTCCTTAACTCTTTCTGAAGACATAACTCTCTCGTTCTCAACACTTGACTTGATTTCTCAACTTATCATCTCCCCCTTAGGTTTGGAGCTGACACTTTGAAATCTATGGACCTATTCCATCTTCTCTAAATTGGTCTACAATCACCTTATTCTAATACTCGGGAAAAACTTATATCATGGCTATTGAACTCTCCATATATAGGTAGTAAGACTCTTTCAATTCCCAAGGAAGACCTCTTTCTAGGATGCTTCTCTTAACCTTTTCTCAATGTTTTATGAGGCCGCTTCATCTATCTCTTAAGGGGAAATTTAATGCTTACATCATCCTATACCACATTAATACCTTAGTTGTACTATCTACGCACACATGAAGAAGATCATTAACTCAATTGGAACCTCATCTTATTACATACCATTTTGGTACACATCTTAATGCTCTTGTTACTTCTATGACTTAGCCACACTTCACTAACCTTATCTAAAAGTTAGGATCTCTTAGTTGTACCACTCATATTCATTGCAGCTAACATCTCAATTCCTCACCTACTGTATGTCAAGTCTAGGATATCAGATCTCAAGACTAACATCATCACCCTTATGTTGCCATTCTTT
>JAJOOS010027756.1:0-11485 GCA_029582725.1 Solanum chiquidenum | reverse complement strand
GGCCATTCTTTTTTAAACAGACTAAAAATGAAAGGAGGTCCTTCTTTTTTAAACAGAGGGAGTAGTAATTAATGAGAGACTCAATTGTGAATATTATTCTTTGGGAAAAAGGACGGATTTACCCCCGAACTTTAATAAATGGTACGTCTATGCCCTCCGTTATACTTTGCGTCCACATATGCCCCTGCCGTCCAATTATAGGTACACACATGCCCTTCTTACTAACGGCCCGCTCATTTTTTACACGTGTCTTAAATCTAATCAACTACCCGTTTGACCTTTCTTTTTAACCCATAAACCAACTACCCGCCCCATAAACCCAATACCCACCCCTAAACTTCAAACTTTAAAAAAATCCCCTAAATTCTCGTTCTAGGAGAAAAAAATTCTCTTTGGGGTCGGAATCTTCTCTTCCAGTGACTTTATTGCAATTTCCTCTCTCGATTTCTCCACAATTTTGGTTGATTGAATTCTGTGTGCATGCAAAGTTTTGATCTTTGTGTGGTGGAGAATTTTCAACATCGTGATCGGTGGAGGGGTGGTATAGAGCTCTATGAATTTGGAAGGATTAGAGTTTGGATGTGATCTGTTGTTGTTTGTGGGTTTGTGTAAATGCTCGTGGGAGGGGATCTAGGGTTTCTCTCGAGCTTGGTGGTGGCGGCGTTCATGGCGGTTTTTGGACTGGTGTTAGGTTTTGTGGTTAGACGGAAATGGAGGCATTCGGTGGCGAGGAGGGAGGAGATCAAGAGGTTGTTGGTTTTGGCTTCGGAGGAGGCAGCTAGGGTTGAGCTACAAGCCGCTGAGGAATATGGGTATGATTATGGGTATAGGTATGTGTCGTTGAAGGAGGATGATGATGTGTTTGTTGAAACACCAACATCATCAGCACCACCACCAACAATTTCAACATCATATTTTGGGTCTTTTAATTAAGATATATCTTAGAGAAAATTGGGTGGGTATTGGGTTTATGGGGCGGGTAGTTGGTTTATGGGTTAAAAAGAAAGGTCAAACGGGTAGTTGATTAGATTTAAGACACGTGTAAAAAATGAGGGGGCCGTTAGTGAGAGGGGCATGTGTGTACCTATAATTGGACGGCAGGGGCTTATGTGGACGCAAAGTATAACGGAGGGCATAGACGTACCATTTATTAAAGTTCAGGGGTAAATCTGTCCTTTTTCCCTTATTCTTTTGCTACTCAATTTTTGATTTAGTTAAAAATCACATTAATGAGAAAAGTAATTTTGAAAAAAATTTAATATACTTCAGTAAAAATGATCGCAAGTATATGTTGTATAATTATATATTAGAAATGTGTATATATATATATTTATATATCTATTTATGTAATATTTATACATTATAACCGTTCTATCTTTTTTAAATGAGTTCAATTTTTTTCAATCTAGATGAATTCAAATTTACTCTTAACAATGTTAAATTTTAGATATTAACTCTTTTCGATGTTATAAAAATTGGGACATGTACCCATTGATGTATAAATAAAATTAAATAAGAAAACTTGTAAATTTATTGAATAAAAGAAGAAAGAAAGGTACAAGTTCCATCTCTTTATTTATTTATTTATTTATTTTTGGCAAGACTGCCATCAAGTCCGTCCCCCTTATGTGATTTTCCCTCTTGCTTAATAGTCTTACATAACAACTTAATATTCTCAAACTCAAATTAGTTAATTGTTTATGTAATTCATAATGAGTATTGCACTTAGACTGCAAACAAATTTAAGTACTTTTAAATTATTTGTCTAAGTTAAAAAAGTATCTGTAAGCATTTAATTTTAAGTTAAAATGTTAAAATAAGTCAAAAATTAAAAGTCAATCCAAATCAATCACATGGCTATTTTAGATATTTTAATTACTAATTGAATTATTTTGAATAAGAAAATTTGACTCATATAATTTCCCTTCCTTTGTTTATTTCAAAATCTAGTAGCATTTGGGATTTTCTTCCTTACTTTGCATTTATTTATTTAATTGATGATATCTTCAAAATTTTGAGTTTTCTTAGAAGTAATTAGTTTTGTTATCAGTAACTCAACAAAGTTTAGAAAATACTATGATTTGTTTTTTATTTTTATTAAGTCATTGAAAGGATGAAATTTGATGGAAGAAGAAGAAAAGAAATTAAAAAATGGGGAGAAACACAATTGAACATGAGCGGAAAAGGATGAGAGTGAGGTAAGAAGAAGAAAGAAAGAAAATGAAAGGAGGAGGTCAGCTTGAAAGTGAGGGTGGGTGAGATGGAAGGTAAAGTGAAATTTAAGATGTAATCAAAATAAAATAAGACAAAAAGTAAGAGAGAGGAAAAAAAGATAAAAGAAACTTAAAATGAAAAATAAGTATATTTTAAATTAAATTAACACATGTCACATAATAATTGATGTATGTGATAATATTTGCTTTTTAAAATTTAAGATTAATCGACCTATGACAGGTCAGCACTCAAGTGTAGTAAATAGACAAATAAAATGTTCAGAGGGTGATAGGACACCCATAAAGTTGGAGTGTAAAGTTAAGATTTCGGATATAGGTGGGGAGGGGGGGGGTTTAGACCATTTTCTCTAAAATAAAATAAGAAAACTTGTAAATTTATTGAATAAAAGAAGAAAGAAAACAAAGAAAGAAATGTACAAGTTCCATCTCTTTATTTATTTATTTTTTGCAAGACTGCCATCAAGTCCCCCCCCCCCCCCCTCCCTCTTTTTTTTTTACTATGCTTAAAATCTTACATAACAACTTAATTTTAAGGAAAATTACGCCGTTAATCAAACTTATACTACTTAATTACTCATCATAGCTATAGTTTGCTATAATTACCACTTGCGACTAAGTTTATACATTAATTACGTGGGTGGACTTCGAGTTTGTATAATTAGCCACATTTGTATATGTATAATTCGCCACAATTGTATAATTCGCAACTAACAATTCTTTGTTTGATTTGTATTTGTATACGATTGTTTGTATTTGTATATGACGATGATTTACTTTGGTTTTTCAGTTTTGTCATCATATACATTCAATCTTTTTATGTATAACTTTTTAAAGTTTGAATAAACGTGTACTTTTTGGATTTTGTATAATATAATTTACATAATGTAATTTGCATAATATATTTTGTATAATTGTTTAAAGTTCATACGCTTATGTTTGTATCAATTCGTTATTTCGAGTTTTTATTATATTTGTATAATTCCAGACTTTATATTACTCAATTATACAAAAACACGTGAATTATACAAACGTACCTGCAAATTATATAAACGAGATGTGAATTATACAAATTATTGTCCTCTCTCGCTCACCTCTCTCCTCCCTCTCCCAATCTCGCTCGCCTCTCTGTTCCCTCTCCCAATCTCGCTCGCCTCTCTGTTGTCTCTCCCAATCTCGTTCGCCTCTCTCCTCCCTTTCCCAATCTCTCTCGCTAGAATATACAAATACATATGTATAATATACAATTATCTAACCGATATACATATACAATTCACCTTTCTCCCACTTTCTGCCCTCTCTCACTCGCCTCTCTCCTCCCTTTCCCAGTCTCGCTCGCCACTCTCCTCCCTATAACATGTAGCTACAAATCGTAATTAACAAACTATAGCTATGAAGTGTAATCAGGCTATTTTTGAGTGACTATATGCGAAAGTTCCTCTTAATTTTATCAACTCAAATTAGTTAATTGTTTATGTAATTCATAATGAGTATTGCACTTCGACCACAAACAAACTCCTGGATTGACTTATTTTAAATGTTTTTAAATTAAAATAATTTTAAGTACTTTTAAATTATTTGCCTAAGTTAAAAACGTATCTCTAAGCACTTAATTTTAAGTTAAAATGTTAAAATAAGTCAAAAATTAAAAGTCAATCCAAACCGATCACATGGCTATTTTAGATTTTATAATTACTAATTGAATTATTTTGAATAAGAAAATTTGACTCACATTTTGTATAATTTCCCTTCCTTTGTTTATTTGAAAATCTAGTAGCATTTGGGATTTTCTTCCTTACTTTGCATTTATTTATCGGGAAAATGCATAAGTACCCCAATCTATGCCCGAAATCTTAGAGACACACTTATACTATATTAAGGTCCTATTACCCCCTCCCCCCGTACTTATTATATAAATAATTTTCTACCCCTTTTTTGGCCTACGTGACACTATCTTCTGGGCCCAACGCGTGTTGACAATTTTTTCAAGCTATCAGGTTGATAGTGCCACGTAGGCCGAAAAGGGGTAGAAAATTATTTATAAAATAAATTCGAGGGTAATAGAACCTTAGTATAGTGTAAGTGTGTCTCTGAGATTTCGAGCATAGGTTGAGGTACTTATGCATTTTCCCATATGATTGACCATTTCTTTCTTACAATTAATAAATAAAGAATAATTCCTTGTACCAATTTTCTTAGCTGAGTGAGGTATAGGATTAGATTAAAATAGTCATAATTCAATTCGTCTAATTTTTAGTTTAATTTTTGTTTTATATGTTTTAAACTATTTGATAATATTTTATTTTATATAGTATATTAAATAAAAAAAAATACTTTTTACATCAATATTTTAACAAAATCTCTTATGGGTTAAGAGACTGTTTGGCAATATTGGTGGAAGATTAAAAACACTTATTTTGAAAAATGTTTGGCTAATCAAGTTAACTACTTTTAAAAAGACAACGCACACTTATTAAGAAAAATATTTAAGAATATAATTTAAATTATGCTTTTCACTATTGTGCTTTTGTGAATCATAAATATAATTTTATAAGTAGTACAATTTATTTCATATAAAATATAAAATTTCATTAAAGAAAAAGATAAATATAAAAAAATTTCAAACATTTATATTAAACTCTAGACAACCCAATTATTTTAAACAATAAAAAAACCCTATTTTTTTAAGAGATTGTTATGGTGACAAAGCAAGGAAAACGTGAAGATAGAGAATTTGGGAACTTGGATCGTTAACAACTCTCATGAAAACAAAGTCAACATAGCATGCAAAGTGAACAAGTAATTAGGGATAAAGGGAGTATTATTTTTGGAAAAATCTTTTTGGCCAGAATTTGGCCAGAATGATATTTTATCTATGTTATTTTATCTTTTTAAATATTTTTGCCCTTTTAACTTTAATACTTTTTAATTAAAAAATGGAAAAAACATCAATTTATTTTAAAATAAAAAAATATTATAGTAGTTTTTTTAATTTTCTTGCCAAATTCTGGCCAAATTTTCTGGTTGTTTAGCACTTCCCATTATTTTTTAACAATATTTATTAATTTTATGAAATCAATAGCTAATTTTACACTTAGTTTCTAATTTACTCTTAGCATTAAGTATAGTTATTTCTCTATTACATTTTTCAATATATTATATTATTATATTCAAAGGGTGATATAGTAAAATTATCCTCTATTTATAGTTTTTTAAGAAATGTGTAAAATTAATAGTTGACAAGTATTGTTGAACAGATGAAGTACTTATTTAATTTAATTAAAAATTTAAAAAATTGATTATATTTTTATTTTAAGTATTTAATAATTATATAAAATAATACTAGTTTAATTTAAAATTTTAAAATATTATTATTAAAATTAATTTAATAAAATACATCTCAAATAAAAGGCTTTCTTATTATACCAAGTCAACACGAATGAATTACTCTCTCAGTTTCATTTTAGTTTTTTTTTTTTAGTTTATCCCAAAAAGAATGTCACTTTATTATAATTAAAAATAATATAACTTTAAAATTTATTTTTTACTCTCTTCGTTTATTTTTACTTGTCACTGTTTGATTTGACACATTCATTAAAAATAATTATTGATATATGTATTTTACTAAACTATCCCTATTAACTTGATATCAGAGTTTTAGGTTCGATGATCTCATCACACAAGGACATGTCTAGTAGAGTCTTGCAGAACGATATAGAGACGCATTTACTTTTCTTCGAGAGACTATAGGACTATAGGAAAACTACATTCTTTCCTTCTTTCGTGCGATTACTTGAATTCAAGTTTGTCATGAGTAGCCTTATAAGATGAATATAGTGGAGAGGTATGGTGTTGAATTTGTGACATATTAGTTTCAGACGCCAACATATGGTGGCGGTCTCATGTTGAGTGCGGACCAGTAAATGCACTATCTATGACTTGGGCAACATTTTCGAACTTCTTCAAGGAGAAGTATATACCCCAGACTTTGAGGGATAAAAGGAGATATAAGTTCCTGAATATAGAGAAATGAAAGATATATGTTGCAGCTTATGAGGCCAAATTTCGTACTTTATCTAGGTATGCGACTCAACTTTGCTTCAGTCCGAAAGAACAAATTCGCTACTTTGTGAAGGGATTGAGGTCAGATTTACAGATTCAAGCTTTATACGTGGTTGCTTTATATAAATCTTTTCAAGAAGTGGTTGATTTTGTGATGGAGGTAGAGGGGGTGAAGCCAGATTACTTTGCCAAGGTGACAACATTCAAGAAGTTTCATAAGAGATGACTAGATAATGAACACCATTTCTTTGAAAAATACAGTTAGTAAAGTTGTCATAACATGTATGGTGCTCAACGAATGATGAAATTATGTTACGCCAATTGAGGTCAGAATCTCTACTACAATTTCATAGATTGAGTGTATATCAAAGAGGGTCATGATACGATTACTACATACAACAAATACCGATGCATACATAGTTAGAGTTATCAAGTTACTTTTGTTATTGACCTGATCTAAGAAAGAATGCAAATTTCTTGGGCTAGAGACAAAACAAATTTGATAATGTTTTGCAGCTATTCAATGGGTAGAAATGTCGGGCTATTTGGGTACGATAATTTCGATAGGTATGATGTGTTCTAGTGATGATCTAACAAACTTTCATGATGTGGTACTAGTGTTATATGGATACGAATAAGTCAATTTTCAAGTGTGAATACTAACTACTTAAGAAGTTATATGTTATATGACATGTTCAAATAATGAGATTCGGTGTTGCATTCACATTTGAGAGACCAACTAGTTTGTTACTACGGACACTTGGGTTAAGCGTTGTTTTTAAAGAAGATTTTAGTGGTGGATCTTTGGTACAATATTAATGCATTTTATGAAGTGTATCTTGAAGATTCTAAATGAAGACTGCTGATTTTATCTTAAGCTCTAAAGGAGTGGATCGATACCAGAATGAAAAACTTATGGATAAAGAAAATCCCAGTGAATATACTTAGGTGAATGCAATTGAAGATTTTAGTAAGAAAATGCGTATAAAATTAGGTTAGTCCGTTGAATTTGATTGGTATAATTGAGTTTGAGGTGTCATATTGATGAAAAGGTTGACTTCGTGGTGATTGCAAGGGCTAACTGAGCATGATGGTAATAAGAGTTCGTGTTGGATTGTGATTGGGATGCAACTATATAATAAAGATTGTTGGTTAAACAAATTGTGTATGTAATAACGACTTGCGAGTATCTAAGGTTGTGATTTTCTACTATTTGGTGAGAAACGTGATTGTATGGAAAGTTTTAGGAGATACTGGGACACCGCTTGAATAGAATTAAAGGAGCTAAAGTCATAATGATAAATTTTTTTAGTGGGATGCAATGTAGCCTTCAGAAAGAGGTGAGAGAAAGAATATTTTCTCTGATTAGAAGGGCTAAAGAAGTATCATTAGAAGATATTTGAAAATTGAAATTTGAACTTACGCATTATAGTTGTATTTCATAAGTTGAACAATTAATATACGTTGATGTTGAATTCATTGGTTCGCCTACCTAGGAGGTTAAGTGTGGGCGCCACTAATGACTTATTTTGGGTCGTGATATATAATTAGAAATAATTTAACTTTTAAATTATTATTTTTAACTCTTCATTTATTTTTACTTGTCACTATTTGATTTGACACATCCATTAAAAAAATAATTATTGATATATTTATTTTCCTAAACTATCCCTATTAAATGATTTTACTTTTTGGTATCAAGTTTTGAAAAATGATTTGGAAAATAAGTATTTAATGATGTGGAAAAATATGTAAAAATAATTGTCTATTCTTAATATGTCATAAGTAAAAAATAAAAATAAAAATTTATTTTAAAAATAAGTGACAAGTAAAAATGAACAAATGGAGTATTTTTTTTCTTTAATTAAAAAATTTACAATCATATAAATATCTAAAGTTTTTTTAAGACCATAAATATTTTTAATGTTTTTAATTAAATATGGTATCAAATGAAAACCTACCGCATTAATTTTTGGGAAAATTGTATGAAATAACTATAATGACCTGTTTCCGTCGATATAGAAATGCCAGATTTGGATGAAATCGAAAATCTTTAAGGTGTAGGAAAATCTGGTAACAACCGGGTGAATTAATTATGATTTTGATTACACGAGTAGTTAGATAACTCGTTAAAGAACCCGTACGACTTTACGAAATTGAACTCGGGCTAGTAGAACTCCCAAAATCGATCTTAGCGTAAAGGATATTTTCTGATCGTCGTTGGTTAGAGGTGTGTTGTGAAATGGGGGTCTTGGAATTCTTTAAATAGCTCCCCAGTTCCGTGCAAACCGCTTTAACAGGATTGGTGTCTCTATGGCGGGGCCACTACAGTGGGGTGAGGACCGCTATGGCGGGTTCGACGCGATTTAAAGTCGTAAATAAACCCTTATTTGGCACTTTTCGATTTTTAGAGTTAAGGAACGAACCCCAAGCGACTCCTACTCATTTTTCACCATTCTTGAGGCTAAAGGTAAGTTTTTGATGCATACAAGTATTTTTATTGGAACGTTGATATATAACTAATGGAATGCTTAGAATATCTCCAATTTTAATTTACCAACTACTTGTTTCATGGCTTTTATTTGAGCTGCGGACCCCACTCTGGAAACGGAGATACCCACATTGCTCAGTCTATTTGATCGAATTGATAGATACGAAACCCTCCCCATTCTTTGGATTTTATCAATCAGATGAAAAAAAAAAAGACTTATCTTTTTTCCTAAGATGATCAAAAGTTATTTTTAACTATTAATATGTGGGAACCCCCTTTTATTATTCAAAATAATAGAATTTTTGATAAAGGGTGGCTTCTCCTATGTCGTGAGTTTTGAAAAATCCAAACATCTCAGAGATAGATAGAGAGGTAGGATTTCAAATTTTTTATGAATTTCTATTCTAATAGAGGGGTAGGTATTTGTTGTTGAGAACTCCAAAACCGAAAAGGAATTTAAATTTTTTTTTGGTATGGACGGGAGAGCAATACAAGCGTCGTGCAGCTAGGCGAAGCAGCCCGAATGCTGCACCCTAGATGGCGAAAGTCCAGTAGCCGAAAGCATCACTAGCTTAGGCTCTGACCCGAGTAGCATGGGGCACGTGGAATCCCATGTGAATCAGCAAGGACCACCTTGCAAGGCTAAATACTCCTGGGTGATCGATAGCGAAGTAGTACCGTGAGGGTAAAGAACCCCCGGGAGTGAAATAGAACATGAAAGCGTAAGCTCCCAAGCAGTGGGAGGAGCCAGGGCTCTGACCACGTGCCTGTTGAAGAATGAGTAAGAAATGTATTGAATCGATTCTTTTTAACGAATGGATCGGATCGACTTGGAAAATGGAAAGATTTGTTGAGAAAAAGATGGCTTTTCCCGGAAAATTGGATTCATGTAACAGGAGAAAGATTTCCCATTCCTTAGCCAGAAAGATATTCTGATCGGTAATAAATACCGGGACTTTGCAATATTTGATTGATCACAATTCTATATATAAGTTCCCAGGGAATTCATTAGAGGAATGTTTCCGATAAAAATTGTTTGTTCTTGCATATCCACGCCCAAATTGGTCAATAATATCAGAATCTGATAAATCGGACCAAACTGGTTAACTAATGGGATGCCCTAATACGGTACAAAAGTGTGCTTTAGCTAATGATCCAATCAAAGGAATAATTGGAACAAGGGTCTCGAACTTCTTTCAAGTAAATATTCGAATGCTCGAGGGGCTATCAAGACTTCGCAATTACCTTCTACTACCAATCAAAATTTTATATTATTAATTAATAATGATAGACAAATGAAAGACTTTCTCAAGATTCTGATCATGACTTAATTGTATGATCTTGAAGATATACTTGTGATTGTGATTGTGGTGGTGTGTTGAATGAATTGGTTGCCACGTTCAGGCATAACTAACTTGGATCGGTTGGCACGTTTCGGCATAATTATGGGATCGGTTGCCACGTTCCGGCATAATCATTGGATCGGGTACCACGTTTTGGTACGCTAATTGTTTGGGTTTGGGTTCCATGAGAGGACCAATGACTTGTCATAATTGTGTATCTTTAGAAAATGTGAAGTTGTTCATTGTTCGTATATGTTGATGATATTGTATATATTCGATATGTGCATGTCATTATATTGTTGTATTGACTAATGTATGTTACACTTAGTGGGATAGTCGCGTGATCCTACCAGTACATTGTGATTGTTTACTGATACTGCACTTGCTCTTATTTTTGTTGAGTACAGGGCATCTTCAAGCGGCTACTGACAGACCTCGCTTAGGAGATCAGTGATCGTTCGAATTCAAGGGTGAGTCAATTATTTCGGGCTGCCATGGGTTCTCTTTCGTATATGTCCACCATTTCCAGACTTAGACCATGTTCTAGTTAGTTGATTAGTTCATTAGATTGGGATTGCATCCCTTCTTGTTTAGACTTGTTGAACTTTAGATGTTTTGGTACATTGACTTTCAGGTTCTAGGCATTACTTCCGCATTGTTAGTTTATTATTGCTAGACTTTTGTTAGAGTTTATGAGAACTCTATTTATTTCCTTAGTATTTAACCTGTTTCCATAACTTAAATGCCTTAATTTTGGTTTAGTTGCTTGATTTGAGTTGTAGTAGTGGTTCTCCCACCAGAGAGTTAGTGTGGGTGCCAATCACAACGGTTTGGGTCGTGACAATAACAAACTATTAATTCAAATTAAATGTTATAGTCATGGTTTATTTTATTTGTAATTCACAGCACACATCCCATTTTTTTGCCATCTGGTTCGTTATACAATTAGCCATTTTCGGTATACAATTACCCATTCGGTATACAAATGTGTAAAATATATAAAATGTATTTGTGTTTGTATAAAGCGAGAGAAAAGTGTATATACAAATATAAAAATATATTTTTTCGTCATATTCACTTATAATTATAGAAATACAGATCTTATTGTACAAATTACAATGTATAAATGAATTTATACAAAACTGAACAATTTTGTAACATCCGACAATTTAAAATGAATGTGAAGAAGCTTGAATTTGGAAATAGTCTTTTTTTGGAAAAAATCAAAAATCTGGAAATTTGGCTAAGTGTGGAAATCAGTGGTTTTTGGCCAACTTTGAGCAGTCGTAACTCCTAGCTCAGGATGAGTTAGGAGTAGTTCCAGTTATGGTTGCGAAGCTTGTGGAATGATCTTTCCA
>JAJOOS010027754.1:0-13624 GCA_029582725.1 Solanum chiquidenum | reverse complement strand
AACAATATCTCCATTTTTTAATTGATGTACAATACCCATAATATCTCTATCACTTTTAACTTCAACAACACGTCGACAATTAGGTGGTTTAATATAAACAACACAAGCAGAAAAGTTATAGCCAATTTTTTTTAACTATATCAACAAATTCAAAGCAGGACAATTTATCAACATCTACATCAAAACAATCAGTGACAATACCTCATTCATACTTAATACGAGGTTTTTGTTGTAGTTTTCCACCATGGTGAAACCTTAAGGTAACATACACATCCATCGTCAAACTGAAAAGATAAAAAAAAACTAAGCTTTACGAAAACCCTAAACTCGGTCAAATGTTACAATCATCTAAACGAAGATTACTAACCTGGTAACTTTGTTTCTTCACGCAAATCCTTTGTTTCTTCACGAAAACCCTAAACTCAGCAAATCATTCACGCTAATGACTTGTTATTCTTCAGATTAGGTCTTTAGATTTAAGAGAGATTTAGGGATATTTGTTTAAAAATGGGCCGGGTTGTATTTTGGGAACGGGTGGGTTATATAAAACGGGTAAGATATTTTTAAAACCCTTAGCGACGTGGACCAATGAAAACACGCGTGTGTAACAATGCCCAACCTTTAACTGGGCTGGTGTTCGGAGGATTGAAAATAATTCACATAAAAGATGTTAAGGGGGTATATAAACACCCGTGTAGTTTAAGTACTAAAGTAAGTTTTCGTGCCAAGTTCAAGTTTTTTTTTTTATGTATTTTCCCAAAGAAATAATATGTGCAATCAATTTTGTGTGATAAATCAAATTCATATTACTCGACGATTTCTTATACTTGACGTTTTCAAATTGATGATTCGAAATCGTGAATCATTTATCCAATTATCTACAATGGTGATTTGATCAGATTCAAGATTTTGAATTCACGGAGAAGATGAAAATTTGATTTTTGAATTTTGTGAAGTTGTTACAGATTTGGAATGGATTGATATCAATCAATTTTGCGTGATTTGTGGAAAAAGAAAATAAATTCTGCGTGATTTTTGGGAAGAAAATCAATTTTACGTTAATATTCCATATTAAGCGCAACAGATAAGTTTATAATGTATCATATATAATGTATTCGGATGAAATTTATATATCCAGATGGCCGAAATTTTAAGGGATTTTGTAAAATAGAAAAGAGTAGGGATAAAATGTAATTTAGAATCCTACACTATGAGATTTAGGTAAGTTATACAACACTTTTTAATATCAGTGAGTTAATACCTCAGATGGTCACTCAACTATGCACTTTTTCTCTCAGAAAGTCACTTAACTTTCAATTTCCACTCAAAAGTCACTCAACTATGCACTTCTTTCTCAGAAAGTCACTCAACTTTGAATTTTAACTCAAAAGTCACTCAACTATCCACTCTTCTCTCAGAAAGTCACTCAATCTATTTAATTGCTTTTTTAATTAAAATTTTCTGATATTAATTGTTTATATAACAAATCAAAATTTTAAAAAATAAAAAATACCATTTAAACCATTTAGTAAATCAACCCACCTAACCCGACCCATTAAAAAATATAATATAACATATTTTAGTTGCCCTTAATTCTAAATTATTTCCTTTCTTTCTCCTCTGCTCCTCTACATTTTTCTTTTTCGTTCTCCATTGTTGGTTATTTCAATTCGTTAATATATAAATAATTTAATTATTTCAATTCGTTAAAATTTAAAAACTCATTACTTAATTAATAATTTAATATTATTTAAACTTTAGCCGATTCGCTAATTAAGTTCAATTGGCTAAATTTTTAACTCCGATTGGTTATAATTAAAATTTATATGATCATTCCTCACATAACCTTAACTCAATTTTAAGACCCAATTTCATACATTAGCAACTCAAATCTTTTATTTTATTTTATTATATAGAACCATGAAGAGCAGGACAACCGCATCATAATCCAATTGTACATTGTGTAGATAAAGTTGGACAAATGTCTATCTTCATTATTCAAAACAAAAATAAGGGTATTTTTGTATTTTTCATATGTTCTTTCGTCAATCACTCTGCTTCTAGATGATTTCTTCACTTTTTTTCTCTGTCCCCTTTAGCATTGCAGCTGTATGTTTTAAACCAAAATTTAATCTTTTTTTTTTGTGGTGGTACATATATTCTCGCTATATATTTGTACTAGTAAACTTAATCGTGCTTCGCGCGGTCATGGAATACGTTATTAATATATAATTTAATCTATTTTAAATATATTAAAAAAATTAGTCAACATTATTATTTCCACAAACTAAAGTCACCTTTTATTTTTCTTCTAAACTTGAACAAAAACTTCAACTGCATTTTCATATTAGATAAAAAAAATAAAAAAAACAAAAATAGCTACAAGGACACAACAATAAAAAGCCTGAATCAAAATTTGCTAAATATATTATGTGTTCAACCAAGCATGATTTTACTATTATCATTGATCATGTTGGTTGGAGATAAGCTTATAAATTATCAATTTTCATATTATATTTTTTAGAGAGAATAAGTAATATTGTTCATTAATATTTTTTTCTAAGGAAGATATATGAATTCACGTGATTTTTTTTTATCAGGGTAAAAAATTACGAATAGAAACATCATTTTGTTTTGTGCTTCTTATTAGTAAAACATTTCATTCATAAGAATTAGTCATCTTAATATTAGAAATTAATATAAAAATTGTGTTGAAAGAGAAATAATTTTTTTGCCAAACTAACTTCCTTGATCATAATTGAGCGAAAGCTATTCATACATTCTTATTTGAAACAATACAAATATTTATAAAATTGACCAAAATTTAATTAACAGTTATGAAATTAGAATTTCTATCTTTCTTAAGTAAGGTATTAATAGAAAATAATAATTTATTATTTTATACTTATTGCATTTTTTGTTATGATATTAACTCATTATAATATGGGAAAATGCATTATTTTGAATTTTAAAGGACAATGAGATACACCCGTCCAACTACTTGCTCTAAAATCTCAAAAGAAAATCTAAAATTGTGAAACTCAATTACAAAATGTTTTGACAGTAACAATGATACCAAATACATATGTAATAGACTAATATCATATCGATATAGATAAAAAAAAAATCTATCATATAGAGCATATTGTGATCCTTTCAATGTTCAAATGCTGTGAATTTGTGACCAATTAAACCCAGTGGCGGATCCAGGATTTAGAGTCCGTGGGTGTCAAATGGGATTCGAACCTGCAACCTCAACCTTCTAAAGTTGTCCTTCTACCGTGGCACCACAAGCCAATTTTGTTCTGTGGGTGGCACGCTTTATATTTATATAAATATTATATATATATACCTATGTATATATAGAGTTTCCGTCGAAGTTCGGGGGTGGCGTGGCACCCCCACATCCCTTCATAGATCCGCCACTGATTAAACCTATTTCATTATCACCGTGTCCTAATAGAAATTTCTATTTGTGACGTCCGGCTATTTAAGTCCAAAAAAAAGAGAAGAAATTATTATAAGTTAAATTATGTATATGATGAATAAGTAAATTTTAATTAAAATGAAACTTTTAGAATAAGACGATACAATTTAGGAGAAATTAATAATAAAATAATATCGATTCAAATATAATCTTGAATTTTTTATTAATTGAGAGAGATCAAACTTACAATTTAATTGAAATTAGAAGCTAATACTTTTCAAGCTATAGCAAAATTTGCAGTGTCATAGTTTGAAATACTTACACATTGTTTTACTAATTAATAATTTCATATCAACTTTCGAATCAAATATACCTAGATACATGTATTTTTTCTACTAGATATGCTCTGATATTCAAATGTATAAGGAGAGAGGCGAGAGAGAAGGGGAGAAAGGCGAGGAAGATAAGAGAAATGCGAGCAAGAGCTAGAGGAGGAAGGTGAGTGAGAGTTTTTGTATCACAAATACATGAGAATCGCACTAGATACATGTATCTAAACTACTATATACATTTCAAATACATTCAGAAATACATATACATTGTGAGAGAGCGAGCGAAATAGGAAAGAGGCGAGCGAGAGAGTATATGTGAATATAATCCACTTCAAAACTGAAACATATTACACCTAATTTTGATCACATTAATCATAGATACATGTATCCAGGGGCCAAAATATGACACAAATTGTAATTTCAAAATTCATGAAAAGACGCATGATTAGATTCTAAAATAATGATATTTATGTTGTTTGCCATAATCAATTAACTTGCTCAACTAAATACTCTATAGATTATAATCATCAAAGAGTTTATAACATACTCTAGAATAATATTACAAATAATAATAGTTAAATACTAAAAAAAAATTAAAATAAGGAAAAAACAGAGTCAGACCCCTTGCTCTACCTTAATGTTTGGATACAATATCATGACAACTCTTAAGTAGTGATGTATCTCCAGCTATTTGCCTCAACTTCAGAACAAATACCATTTTTGAGATCTTATTTTTCTATAAATTATAGAATTCATATAATCAGTAATTAAATACTTGTTATACTTTACAGTAATAAATTTTATAGTCACAATTATTTTTAAAAAAATAATAAAAATACGTACCTGAAAATCTTCATAGTTCTTTGAGATCAAAACCATTCTTGAAGGATGTAAAAAATTGGAAAGCACACGCAATAAATTATAAAATTTTATACGTGGTGCAGGCTTAAGTGGAATCTTCTTGATTTTTGAAGAGTTACCTAGAAAAATAGGAAAGTTGGTACGTTAAAAATAATTATATTCACTATACAAATATATAAGTAGTCGCCCTAAATTACTTGTCTATTTAAAATAGAATGAATTAAAATTTTCATGTTTTATCGTTAGAATTAATTCTTTTTTGAAAGTGTAAACAAGTTTGTAATGTTCCAAAAAAGTTCTATAAGAATATATTAGTAAAACTATCCTTCTTATTAATGATTTCTTAAGGAACAAGTAAAAGAGAAAATGAACAATTAATATGGGACGGAAGAAGTAAGAATATATACTATTTTGTATATGTTCGCTTTTACTTGTCTCATATTTCAAAAATAGATTCTAACTTTTACATATCAAGGAAAGGAAAGACAATTATTTGTTTTCATGTTTTATCTTTGACATTAGTTACTTATTTCCAAAAAAGAATTCAAGACCTAGAACTAAACATCAATTCATAAGGGATAGTGTAATATTATAGTCACATCAATAATTATTTTCTCAATGGATTCAAATTTTAATGTGGCAAGTAAAAGTAAAAACGACGAATGCATATTTTATGTATATCATATATATTATATCAATTTCGTTCTTTTTTCTAGCAGATAAAAGAATATAAAAATAAATCAAAAAAATGTATAGATAGAAATAAAAATCTTGAATCTTAAAATAACCAAATCATGAATCTTAAATAGCTTAGCTAATAATAATGGACCCTTGAAACTCACTAGAAAATTTGGTAAAATATGAGAATTCATAATAGAAGGCCAAATAATGTATGTTTTAGGAGCCAAATAATTGTCAACCCCAGAGTCAAAATCTTGACAAGTTGGTTGAAATTGTTTGGATGAAGCCTCAATTACTTCTGTATTTCCTAATATTACTCTGCAAAGTAACATATGCCTTAATCCATTCTCATCTTCCAATGCCGATAATACCCTTCAACCCAAAAAAAAATTAAAAAAATAAAATACAAAACTGTGACACATAAATTGAAACAGCGTACTATACGTATATGTTTCATTGCTTACCCATGGATATTTGCAGGATAAAGATGAACACCAATACCAAAACATTCTCCTAATTTTGGTTCAGTAATGGCAGAAAATCCATGTGAAATAATATTACAAATTTCATCTTTGGAAGAACCAAATCAAACATATTTAATATTAGCATTTCCACCATATTTTTTCCGCATTGCTTCGGAATAAATACGAAAACTTTCTAACCTCGCTTGCCCCAATATAGTTGAACATGAATTCTTATGTATAGCCACAACTTCAACTTCCTTTCCTAATTGCCCCATTCCACTAAGAAAACCCGCATCGATTAAATCATGTTCTTTGTTACGTTCCTCTAATTCGATCATCCCATTTTTCTTGAATGACCTGATACAATCGAATCAAAATATTATTTATACGTGAAAAATTACTAAAATTTCGAGTATCATATAATAATGTAGAAGTTGAATTAATGGAATTAAATTTTGAATTCGCTTCTGACTGAAGGAATTGTGTAATGTTGGACTAGGAGACTCGACTTTGGAATCGAAAGAGAGTAACATTTTTTTATTCTCCTATTGTCATGGAAACTTGATCATTATGATCTACAAATTGATCCATCTAAAAAGTAAGTAAGAATTAGAAAAAATGAATTTAGATAAATGGTTGGAGAAACTTAGGCTCTAAGAAAGTGTTATAATTCCATTTATTACAAGACTTAAAAGAAAGCCAAAAAAAACATCTGACCTCAGATTTGGAAGTTTTTGTCAACTTTTGTTGTAAAGAAATGATTTATAATAAAAAGAAGTGGAGGATTTTATTTAATTTTAATATTTATATTTGTGGAAAGAGAGGAATATGTCTGTGTTAAGGAAGAGAAAATTAGTTGACTTAAATTCTTAATTTCATGTTTTTGATTTTGCTAGGAGTATGTTATTCAATTGTCCAATTGACTTTTCAAATTATATTTTCTCGACATTGTTCGTTTTGTGTGTCCACATGATACGAAACTTGTTAATTAATTCAATAGTTACGTGTTAGCAAGTAGCTAGTACGTACTAATATATATAGCTATATTTATAAATGTTTGATTTTAAAAAGTATGAATAGAAAATTGAGAGTTGATGGGGGAGCTAATGTCAGGGGTGGCTCAACATGATTGGGGACCTAAAGCGAAATTTTAATTGGGGCCTAAAATATAAACAAACTTCATATACGTATTTATTCAAAATTTATTTTTCTTATACTATTTAGATGAATTTTTTTAGTATTTTAATATTATTTTTTCAGTTATTAGTATTAGGTAAGATTTTATCAACTCAACATTGAAAAACATCTTTTTAGTGAGACAATTATTATATGAATTGTTAACATAATTATATAAGTAATAAGTTGACAAATATTAAATAAAGGTAAAACTTAGAACCATAGAATTTGACGCGAGAAGTTGATGACTTGGTATACCCCATTTTAATATGCTTGTAGTAATGCTTGAAACTAAAATTTAAAAAGAAATAAAAAAAATTTGTAATTCACTTTGTTCAACACTTTTCACTATTTATTCTTATTTTTAACAAAGTACAAAAGATATTAAAGTGGGTAAAATAATTATTTTTTTAAACAATGATACTTTTTATCATAAATAATCAATTTTTCTATAAAAATTTTAACACATAATTTATTCTTGATAAAAATTTGGGGGCCTAAGGCAAAAGTCTTATTTCCCAAAAGCATAGAGCCGGCCCTGGCTAATGCACATGAAAGAAGCTTAATTTTTTCTTAGGAGTTGTGACTTTTCTGCAGAGTTGTGTCTTTTTTGAAAGGTTCAGATTTTTTTTTTGAAGGGGTGCGATTTTTTGGAAAGATTGTGACTTTTCCAAAAGATAGTGAATTTTCTTAGAAGTGACTTTTTCGATAAGACACAATAAACACTTGTTCATACTATTTTTTGTTGACTATAAATAGAGGAGTCTCCTCTTAGTTTTAATCAACGAATTTTCTGAACTATTTCTTGTTCTGCACAAATAAATTCTAGTGTTTGGTTTTTGAAAATATACTTTGAAGTTTACTGTTTCTTATAAAGTTCTGCAAAATTATTGTTCTAAATATCTTATAATACAGATTAACAACAATAAATACTATTTTAGTGATGAAGTTGTTTATCGAGAAAACAATATAATTAAATTTATATATAAAATCAAAAATACAAATCTCAGTTTAACTCATTAGATTTGAGTTAGTTACGATTAAATGTATTTGATAATTCAAGTAAAAACCAGATGAATGATTGTACATCTGGAGTTGCTATTATATTCCTTGGGATCAACTCCTTTACAATAATGTAAAAATTAATATATATTTATATAGGTTATAAAGGCCTAAAGGGGATATATTAATCTTTAAAAAGTCTCCATTCGAGCTCTATGGTTATTATCATTTCTTGCGATGTTGTGTATGTATCTGTTTTTTATTCAATCTATAAACGCATGTCATGTATTTTTTAATTTAGCGTAAATATCATGTGCATGCTACTTCTTACCCGTGAACAATTAATCCAAAAGAACCTTTTCAATAATCGTGCTTATTACTTCGAAAGTAAGTTTAGTTTAAATTTACCTTATCCAGCAATCCTAAAAATCAAAAGAAATTTAATTGTCAAACAAGAACTTTGTCTTCTTTTGGATGTTTTACATTTGCACCACAGTTTTATTTGACTAGAAGTCTGACTTTTATCGAGTCCTACTTAACAATTTATTATTAAAAAAAGTTAAACTAAAAATAAGCATTAAGTAACTTTAATAAGGGCAATTTGGTAAACATAACAAAGTCTTTCTTTATTTCTTAAATTTTGTGTCTGATGAAATAATGTCACTAGTACAAAGAGAAGATATGTTTCATATCTCTTATGAGGGGAAGAAGACCCCAAGGAAATCCTCATCATACCAACGTCGTTCTCAACCTTCACAGAGTTCATACCCGGCCTGCTATGCATATGTTGATTATTAAAATTCCCCTCTATCCAGTTATCAAAATACTCCCCCTCATATCTACCAAACTCCCTCTCCAGTTTACCAGACTCCACCTCATCACTACCGGAACGTCGCCCCCAACTGTGCTAACGTTCAGGCCAATTACCAAAATCCTCCCCCAATGTACCAAACCCCAGCTCCACTTTACCAAAATACCCCCTCGAACTACCAAGCTCCATATCCAAATTACAAAACCAACTCATATCCAAGATATCAATCCCCTCGCCCAAACGTTCCAAATTATCGCCAAATGCCTCCCCCTCAACAAGGAAATTACGATCCTCCCATCCTAGATTTGAGAAGAAGCCTATTAGAAATTTCACTCCGCTAATCGAAAGCCGAACAAAGCTATTCGAGTGATTAACTGCGGCAAGATATATTCACCCAGTGGGGCCCAAGCCGGTTGACACTAGCTCAAAGTTTTACAGACCTGACCAGAGGTGCGCATATCACTACAACAGTTTTGGACATGATACCGACGATTGTATCAACTTGAAGCATAAGATCCAAGACCTGATTGACCAGAACGTGATCTCTCTTCAGACGGTCGCGCCCAATGTCAATAGTAACCCTTTGCCAAATCATGGAGGCGTCACTATCAATATGATAGAGACGGATGATGATTGGTGTGTGACAAAGCCAATAGTTCTGATTGCTCCTGATGAATTGGAAAGGACTGTAGCTTCGTTGAGCATTAGAAAGAAGAAAAAGTTTGTGATGCTGACACCCGAGAAGGCTGTTGCCTTGGTGCCACGAGAAACTCTTAGCGGACCAAAGTTTGCGATTGAAACGGTTGTTACCCAGGGTATGACCAGATCTGGCATGTGCTACACACCAGAAGAGTTGGCTCAAGGAGGGCAGAAGAAGGACTAAACAAAAAGGCCGATCAGTGAAGCTGAGGCCGAAGAGTTCTGGAGAAAAATGCAGTCGAAAGATTATTTAATTGTGAAGCATTTGGAGAAGACGGCGGCTCAAATTTCTGTATGGGATTTATTGATGAGTTCGTAGTTGCATAGGCTGGCTCTGATGAAGGCTTTGGATGACACTTATGTGCCTGTGGGCACCAACAACGACAATTTAGCAACCATGATAAACCATGTCATTCGAGGACACCAAATCAATTTTTGTGACGAAAAGATGCCCTTTGAAGGCAGGATGCACAACAAAGCTCTGCACGTCACCACTATGTGTCGAGATAAGATAATAAATCGTGTGTTGGTCGATGACGGATCCGGTCTTAATATTTGCCCACTTTCGACTCTGAGGCAACTGAAATTCGACCTGGGAAAGCTTCACCAGAACCAAGTCAATGTGAGGGCTTTTGATGGAGTGCAAAGAGACACATTGGGTGCGGTAAACTTGGATATTCAGGTGGGTCCTGCGGAATTTAATGTGGAGTTCCAGGTGTTGGATATCAACACCAGTTACAACTTACTTCTGGGAAGTCCGTTTATCCATATGGCTGGGGATGTGCCGTCTACCCTTCACCAACTGATGAAATTTATTTGGAAGGACCAGGAATTGATCATTTATGGTGAAGGGAGCCATTCCAATGGGTATGCATCGATCGTTGATGATGTCTCTCGAGGTTGCGATTTTTACACGGTGGAGCTGATAAATGTCACCGGTGATGACTTGGCTCAACAACCTCCTATGCCTCCTGTGTATAAGATGATTGCTACTGTTATGCTCCGGAGTGGTTTCGAACCAGGTTTCGGATTAGGGAAGCACTTTCAAGGAATTGTCGAGCCTATCCAAATTCCCGCCAAAGGAGCAAAGTTTGGTTTGGGATATGTCCCAACAGATGATGAAGCAGAGATGAAAAACAAGAGTGTTGATCAAGCATTGGCCAGGCCAATTCCTCATCTGTACCAGTCATTCTCGGTGCGAGAATATGTCAATGATGATGGTTTCGGGGAAGGAATCTGGGGCCCTTTTGAGGAGATTGATGCAGTCATCGAGGAAGAGGCTGGGACATCGGGCATCCGTAATGCAGAACCTGAGGAGCAGTTGCAAAATTGGATCTCCACACCGCTCCTAATTTCCCGTGCAACTTGGTAGAAAATAAATGTGTTTATGTTTGTTGTTAAAATTGGTGGTAGTCCGAAAGAGGCCCGTGACCCACCTTTTATGCAGTTTTTACTTGGTTGAAGTTTTTAAATTCCCTTGTGATGTTTAAAAAGGCAAAATGTCTCTCGGCCATGGCCAAAGTTTGTGCTTGTTTTTCAATTTAAATGAAGCCTCTTTTATCATCTGTTTACTTATTTGTTTATATTTTACTCTCCTAACTTTGTTTGTCTATAATTTCAGTAATATTAATTTAAAATCTGCCAATGTCATGTCATGTCATGAACCGAGTGAACAAAATGAAGCAGGTGATGATGAGTGTGAGGAATATGAAGAAGAAAATGACGTACCCAAACATGTTGCCAAAGAGTTTCGACAATTTGAAAATCAACACACGCTGAATTTAGAAGAAACTGAGACTGTAAATCTAGGGAACGAGGATTGTGTTAAATAAGTGAGAATCAGCGTCCATCTGACTGAAGCTCAAAGAAGGGACCTGGTTCGTTTTCTTAGAGAATACATTGATGTATTTTCCTACTTATAGAGAGTTATGCTAGGGCTGAGTACGAATATGGTGTCCCACAAGTTGCCAATTAATCCAGATTTCAGTCCAGTAAAATAAAAGACTCGAAAGTTCTAGCCTGAGTTGAGTTTAAAGATCAAAGAGGAGATTACCAGACAGATCGAGTCTTAAGTAGTGAAAGTGACACAATATCTGACTTGGTTAGCCAACGTTGTTTCAGTCGCCAAGAAAGACAGAAAAATAAGAATTTGTGTTGACTACAGAGATCTCAACAAAGCAAGCCCGAAAGATAATTTTCCATTGCCAAACATTCACAATCTCATTGATAACTGTGCTAAGCATGAGATGCAGTCGTTTGTGGATTGTTATGTGGGTGATGCCTTTTGGTCTCAAGAATGCCAGTGCTACTTATATGAGGGCCATGACGACTATCTTTCATGATATGATTCACTAGGAGATTGAGATATATGTAGATGATGTCATAATCAAATCTCGCGAGAGTTCGGATCACTTGACTCACTTGAAGAAATTCTTTGATCATCTACGCCGATACAATTTGAAATTAAATCTCGCCAAGTGTGCTTTTGGGGTGCCAGCTGGCAAGTTGTTGGGATTCATAGTCAGTAGAAGGGGCATTAAGCTTGACCCTTCCAAGATCAAGGCGATCTAAGAATTACCTCCTCCAAAGACCAAGAAAGAGGTGATGAGTTTTCTGGAAAGGTTGAACTACATTAGCCTGTTCATAGCTCAATCCACCGTGGTGTGTGAACCCATCTTCAAGTTGTTGAAAAAAGACGCCCTGACCAAGTGGACCGGAGAATGTCAAACTGCTTTTGATGCCATCAAGAACTATTTGTCCAATCCATCGGTGTTGGTTCCTCCACGAGAAGGAAATACATTATTACTATTTTTGTCTGTCTCGGATAACGCATTCGAATGCGTGCTTGGTCAACATGATGAAATTGGGAAGAAAGAGTGAGCCATTTATTACTTGAGCAAGAAATTCACTCCATATGAGGCTCGCTATACTCTTTTGGAGAGGACATGTTGTTCTTTGACTTGGATCGTTCAGAAGTTGAGACATTATTTGTCTTCTTATACCACATACCTTATTTCCAGGATGGACTCTTTGAAGTATATTTTCCAGAAAGCAATGCCAATCGGGAAGTTGGCTAAATGGCAAATGTTTTTGAGTGAATTTGACATCGTGTATGTGACTCAGAAGGCGATAAAAGCGCAAGCCTTGGCTGATCATCTTGCGGAAAATTCGGTTGATGAAGAGTATGAACCACTCAAGCTTATTTTCCTCATGAAGAAGTAGCATTTGTGGGTGAAGATATTTCTAAAGCATATCCTGGTTGGAGAGTATTCTTTGATAGAGCGGTGAATCACCAAGGAAGAGGTATCGGAACAGTCTTAGTGTCAGAATTTTATCAACACTATCCTATGACAGCTAAACTCCGATTTGATTGCACGAACAACATGGTAGAATACGAAGCTTGTATCCTTTGTCTGAAGATGGCCATTGATATGAATGTTCACGAGTTGCTGGTTATTGGAGATTTAGATTTGCTGATTCATCAGGTTCAAGGAGAATGGGCTGTGAAGAACCCAAAGATCACACCGTATGTGCGGTATACACAAAAGTTGTGCAAGAGATTTCGCAAGAGTGAATTTAGGCACACTCGCAGGACACAGAATGAGTTAGCCGATGCTCCTGCTACCATCACATCAATAATTAAACATCCATATGCAAGTTATATTGATCATTTTGATATAGAGGTAAAAGAGCAGTCTGTCCATTGCTCACATGTTGAACCGGAACCAAATGGTTTGCCTTGGTATTTTGACATCAAGAAGTACTTAGAGACCGGGACCTATCTTGAGAATGCAATGTTTAACCAGAAGAAGTCGATACGCCGTATGACCCTCAAAGAGGTATTAAGGAACTAAGTATTCCCAAAGAAGTTTAAAAGAATGTTTTCACATTTAAACAAGGTTGGAAACTGAGATTTTCAAAGAGCCTTCGGGCTAGTTTTTCAGAAAAGAGTAATCGTTTTCTAAATGAAGCAAGAAGGGAAACTTTGATTTCCAAGATAGCCTTGAGCTAAGTTTTGAGCACTAATCTCAATCACATAGGAAATATGTTTTAAAAACATAAGAGCTAGTACATTTTTTTGGGAGTAGTATTGAGCACCGAATTGGGGGAGCGTTCAAAGAACCCACAGCCCCCATAGAACCATGTAGCCATCATGGGTAGAAGAGGTTCA
>JAJOOS010027753.1:0-10460 GCA_029582725.1 Solanum chiquidenum | reverse complement strand
TTATGTGCAAACTAACAAAACAAACTTTCAACGACGATATACTAGATAACAAATAAAAATATACTAAAATTAAAATAATTTGATCAATAGATCTACATATGAACAATTTAATAATAAAAAGTGAGTACAAAAATATCAACAATTTTTTTTTACCTAAACAAAACTCTCAGACCTTAAAAGACTACATTATAGATGTTGTCGTGAAGTGAAGAGGATTATGGCTCCTCAATTTATAGAGGTCAAGAACCAATTCTTCCCCAAAAAATTAAATAATTTGTTTCCTTTTAGAAAAAATCAAAAATCAATTTTGATGAAATGAATATCTTCTCGTTTATTCAAGAATAAAGAAAACCCAAATAAGGTAAAATCAGGGCAAATATTAACACGTACAGTTTGTGGTTCTATATATTAAAGTTGAATAAAAGTATCACGATTTTAAATTCACGATTAATAAAGGAGAATTCAATTGAAATTTGTCACGTCTCGAGGCTACCCCATTGACGTAACACGAGACCTAGGATCACGAGTGAACCCAAGCTAACCCTGTGTCTGGCATATATCAAGCATACTGAGAATATCTAAATAAAACATATACATTGCGGAATCTAAAACAATGGATAACTGAAACTGGAGAATACCCAACTAGTCTGAATGTATAAAACATACTAAGAGTTTAGTAACAACTGAATGATGAACTTAACAATTCAAGCTGATTCTACTACTATGTCTGAAAATCCTCTAACTGAGTTAAGTTATTTGGACATTCCCCCAGCTAACCCTAACAAAGCTGAATACTAAATAAAATGACTGAAGTAAAAAACATGTCTATTGTTCTCGAAGTATGAGGACTCACCACTGAAGCTGCTAAAATGCGAACCGATAATCGATCTAAGCGTGGTCTGAATGCTGAGTACCTGAACCTACATCATGAAAGGATGTAGCACAGAGTATGCGTCATTACTTGGAATGTACTGAGCATGCAGTATATAGATACTAAGCTGAACAAATATATATATATATATATATAAGTTGAACAAAGCATAACTGAGCAATGACATAAACTGAGCAAGAATGTAAATACTGAAACATAACTGAAAAGTTAAGCTGAATGCAATGACCAAGTGCTAATCATGAACATGACATGCTAAACTGAATACTGAAGTATATACTGAAAACTTGGACAAATGCACTAGGAGTCTGACTGTGGGAGCTATTATTAACTGACATAAAACCACATGAGTTAAACGTGGAGTCCGATGTATACGCCCCATCGAGAGGACCCAATATACCTTACTAGGGGTATAAATGCATGATTGGCGTGATCACTAAATTTGATGCCCAACAGAGGGGACTTATAATCATATGAGGGCACGTAGTTCTAGGACTGTGAGGGTACGCTGAACCCTAGTCCAACTCGGTGCTAGGTCTACTCTAAACTAAATATGTATATGACTGAAATGTAACTGAAATACTGAATAGCTCAAAATATTGACATGCTAACTGAGAATGCAACATTTATATACTGATAATGTGACATTCGAAATTTGAAGCATGATTATCTGTTTAACTGATCTTGCAAGTATAATTCATGATCTAAGAGAATTTATACAAACTAGGGTTTTGAGTTTCATACAAGGAATTATACTACGTTTCCAAGAAAACTTGTTATTTAGATTATGGATACTATAACAACTGAAATCATAACAATTCTCCAAGCTTTTAGAAACCCTAGGTTTAAACAAGCTATGTAGAATCAAGGAACTGACTAAATTCTAGGGACCTAGTGGATGAAAGGAACCCACTAGTGAAATCCCACATACCTGGTGATGAAATCTATGGAGAAATCCTTTGATTTTGGGGCTGAACTTTGAAGAACACTGTTGCTTGTTCTTGGGAGATTTGGTCGACTTTTCCTCTTCTTTTTGCTCCAAGTTTGGATGTTTTTTGGTGAATAAAGGTTATGGGTATGTCTGACTAAGTTATTAGGCTTAAACTGAGTAAAATGACGTAGTTTAGGTATTGAACGGCATAATTTTAAAGCCCAATGCATAAGGGAAAAGAGAAAAATGACCCTCTGACGAGACCATCGACGGCCCCTGACTGACGGACCATGAACTAATCGATGGTCCATCCTGGAAGGGCATCGTTGGCCATGGTCTCGCCTAATGTTCAAGTGTGCCAAGCCCTGAAGGATAAAATCAAGTCGGCAATAGAAAGGAGCAATCGGCGAGTCACCGAACGGTTCCGCGATGAAGTGCTATATCGCCCAAAGTTACAGAACTTGAAGTTGTTGAAGGCCAAGGGGAAAAGGCGATGGAACTGACCAAAAGGCGTATCGCCGAGTGGATAGGCGATCCCGACTTATTGCGCTGAATGGTCCTTCGCAGCACATTTTTTGGCGACTATAAATACATTTTTAAATTCTTAGTTTAAATCAGTTTTTCATTTGTATCAGTTTTAATTTGGGAATCAAGCTTAGAACTGAGTTTGGAGATAATATTTTCTTAGCTTTAAAGATTTGAAGATTTCTATTTCTGAGAAATTGGAAGTGGGTGTTGAAGATTCTTCATCTTAGACCTTTGTAAAGACGAAATTAATCGTACCCAGTTGATGGAAACACAATTTGGTAACGATTTCTATCTTTTTATGATGTCTAGCTAAAACCCCAATTCTTGGGGTGTGATTATGTGATTATGGGTTGATTTAGTTGTTGGGTATTGTTAATTTATAGTGTCAATATTGTTTAAAAGTGATTTCATTCAGTAATTGTGGCTTAATCTAAATGGTTGTAGTTGCAAATGCAACTCTACCCTTGTGTTTTTGGCTTACTCAAGAGAGAGGTTTTAAAACCAAGATTACTGATTTGATGGTCTGTGGGTATTGGGTTGTCATGGTTTCAGCTCGAGAGAGTTAATCATAAACCCTTTTCCACACATTGAGCTCGAGAGAGTGAATGGACTAAAGCATAGGTTGTTCTTAATAGCTGCTCATTAGTGTTCGAGAGAAACCAATTTGATTCGGGGTAAATTGTTCGAGAGAAAGTTTATCCCCACTAAAGTCTAGCTTATTCACTGATTTACAGCTATTCACTATTGATTGCAATCACCCATTTGTCTACCTTAGCCCATAATCCAATCACATCCCAAGAACTTGTCTCTATACTTGCTATTTTCGTGTTATTAACTGTTGTAGTTGATAATTACAATCAAAACCCCCCTGTTATTTGACACTTGTGTCACCCCAAACATGAACCATGCTTTTATTCGTAAATATTTTTACATATAATTGACTTGAACATATTCATGCTTTTCTATTGATTCTCAAATATGTACCACTCCCTGTGGAATTCGACCCCAACTCACTTAGTTGGGTTATATTACTGACTAACGATCGTTGGCACTTAGTATTGGATGAAGTGTCCTGATACGTGAAATCAGGAAGGAGCTACAATCCCTACCACTAAGTACTAGAAACTGATTTCTAACTTAACTGAGTTTCAAGAAGATGCAAATATGTTGTAATGCAAGAACCATTGAAGGAACAAGATACTGAGACTGATTTACGCAAGAGTAAACTAAGAGACTGTAGAGGAATTATTACCTCAAGCTGAAATGGAATCGGAAGGAAAGAGATGATAATACTTAGACTTCATGGCTTCTTCTGCTTCCTAAGTAGCTCCCTTTACGGACTGCCTCCTCCACAAAACCTTCACTGAAGCGACTTCTTTATTTCTTAACCTACGAACTTGACGGTCAAGAATCTCTACTGGAACCTCTTCATAAGTGAGACTATCATTTACAGCCACACTCTCTAATCCACACTCTCTAAGGGTATTATCGATGTTGGATCACCCACACAGTTCTTCAACAAGGAAATGTGAAAGACTGGATGAGCCGTTGCTAGTTCTGGTGGAAACTCTAACTCATAAGCCACATTCCAACCCTTTTCAGGATTCTTTAAGGACCTACATATCTAGGACTAAGCTTCACTTTCTTTCCAAATCTCATCAACCCCTTCGTAGGTGACACCTTCAGGAAAACTCAATCATTAATTTCGTACTCTAAGTCCCTTCTTCTCATATCTGAATAGGACTTCTGACGACTCTGAGCTGCTTAAGTCTATCTCTGATGAGCTAAACTTTTTCCATAGCCCCATGAACCGAATCTGGCCCAATCAATGCTACTTCAGCTACTTCAAACCAACCAATCGGGGACCTACATCTACGCCCATATAGTGCCTCATACGGGGCCATCTAAATACTGGAATTGAAGCTATTATTATAAGCAAGCTTTATGAGAGGTAGGTGATCATCCCAACTTCCCTTGAAATCAATCATGCAATCTCTCAACATGTCCTCTAAGGTCTGAATGGTACGTTTTGCCTGACCATCCGTCTGCGGCTGAAATGTTGTACTGAGATTTACCTAAGTACCAAGACCATTCTGAAACGATTTCTAGAAATGAGAGGTAAACTGAGGACCTATATCTGAGATGATAAATAAGGAAACCCCATGCGACCTTACTATCTCATGGATGTAGAGTTTGGCGTAGTCCTCCGCTGAATCGGTAGTCTTGACAACCAAGAAGTGAGCGGACTTAGTAACTTTGTCCACTATTACCCAAATGGAGTCATGTTGTCTGTGAGTACGAGGTAAACCCATAATGAAGTCCATATTTATCACTTCCCACTTCCATGTAGGGATGTTAATCTCCTGAGTCATACCTCCTGGTTTCTGATGTTGTACCTTAACTTGTTGACATTTAGGACACTTAGCCACAAAGTTTGTATGTCCATCTTCATGTCATTCCACCAAAATACTTCTCGTAGTTCACGGTACATCATAGTGGCACCTAGATGAATGGAATACCTGAAGTTATGAGCTTCTGTAAGGATCTACTTCCTCAACTCACCCACATTCGGAACACATAAGCGACCCTAGTAACAAAGTACACAATCTCCTCTTGGGATAAAACCTCTACTTTTTGCTGATGAACTACACCTTTTAACTGGATTAATATAAGATCACTATCCTATTTTTGCTTAACCTCTGCTACCAATAAAGATTCTGATCCATTCTCAACTATCACCCCACTATCTGATGTGTCCGTAAGGCAAGTCGGTGGACTTCTTTGGCTAGCTCTTTCCTTTCTTCCTCAAAATGTGCTACACTACCCATAGATAGCCTGTTGAGTGCATCAGCCACTACATTGGCCTTACCAGGATGGTAAAGCACATTCATGTCATAGTCTTTGAGGAATTCAAGTCATCTCTTCTGACGAAGATTCAATTATTTCTGGGTGAACACATATTGGAGGTTCTTATGATCTGTGAATACATCAACATGAACACCATACAAGTAGTGTCTCCAAATCTTTAGGGAAAATACTACGCCTGCAAGTTCGAGGTCATGAGTCGGGTAGTTCTTCTCATGGACCTTAAGTTGTCTAGAAGCATACGTTATGACCTTACATCGCTGCATCAACACACAACCAAGGCTGACCCTGGATGCATCACAATAAATCACATATCCATCTGAACCATCTGGTAGGGTAGTTCTCGTCAACCTAGTCTGCAGTTCTGAGAAGCTTTCTCATACTCATCTGACCACTCAAATTTGACCTTTTTCTAAGTCAACTTGGTCAATGGGGAAGCTATGGATGAAAATCCTTCAACAAACCTCTTCTAATACCCGGCAAAACCCAAGAAACTTCTAATATCTATTTGAGATGTGGGTTTGGGCCAGTGGTGTACTGCCTCAATTTTCTATGAATCTACTCGAATCCCTTTGTTGGATACCACATGACCAAGGAAAGTGATGGAATGTAACCAGAATTCACATTTACTAAACTTAGCGAATAGCTGGAGATCCTTGAGAGTTTACAGAACAACTCTCAGATGAGTCACATGCTCATCCTCATTCCGAGAATAAATAAGGATATCATCAATAAAGAAGATGACAAACAAGTCCAAATATTGTATGAACACACTGTTCATTAAATCCATGAAAGCTGCAGGAGCAATTGTTAGTCCAAAATACATAACTACAAATTCATAATGACCATATCGAGTTCTGAAAGTTATCTACGGAATGTCACTGTCTCTGACTCTAAGCTGATGATAACCGGATCTGAGGTCTATCTTAGAAAACCAACTAGCACCTTGAAGTTGGTCGAACAAGTCATCAATCCTGGGATGGGATACTTATTATTGATTGTGACTTTGTTTAACTGCCGATAGTCAATGCACATTCTAAGAGAACCATCTTTCTTTTTCACGAAAAACACTGGAGCACCCCATGGAGAGATACTAGGTCTGATGAAGCCCTTATCTAGAAGGTCTTCTAACTTATCTTTCAATTCCTTAAGCTCGGCTGGAGCCATTCTGTAAGGAGGAACCTAAATGGGATGGGTATCTAGAAGGAGATATATTCTGAAGTCGATTTCCCTTTCAGGAGGAACTCTAGGAAGATCATCTGGGAACACTTCTGGAAACTCATTTACTACCGGGACTAACTCAAGAGTTGGGGTTTCGGAGCTTGAATCCTTAACCTGAACAAGATGATACACTTACCCTTTGGAAGTCATTTTCTGGCCTTAAGGTAAGAGATGAATCGACCTATAGGTACTGAGCTACTACCCTTCCACTCTAAGACCGGCTCGTTTGGAAACTGAAACCGAACGATCGTAGTTCTACAATCGACTGAGGCATAACAGGATATTAACCAATCCATGTTTACAATGACATCGAAATCTACCATTTCTAACTCTACAAGATCTGTTGAGGTGCCTTTCTTAGAGACTGTGACAAGGTAATTTATGTATATTCGTTTAGCTTTAACTGGGTCACCAATTGGAGTAGAGACTCAGAAGGGTTCTGAGAGAGCTTTTGGACTAACAACGAAGTTTACTGCTATATTGGGAGTTACAAAAGACAATGTATTCCCTGGATCTAACAATGCATAAACATCTAAATGAAAGACTCGTAACGTACCAGTGACCACATCAGGAGAATCTTCCTGGTCCTGGCGAGCCTGGAGAGCATACAACATGTTCTAGCGTTGATCGCCACATGTACCAGACGAAACACCCTACTGAGTTGGGCGACCTGCTGGTGCTGCTGGAGCTGTAGACTGAGCCCTATTGTTGTTACCTCCTTGCCCCTGCCTGGCAGAAGGGAAATACTTCAACCTATGGTCAGACTGACCACACCCAAAGCACACTTCCTTGCATGCAAGACACTCGCCCTGATGGTTCATACCACACTTTGGACAAGTTGGGAAAGTCTTGTTACCTGAAGTACTCCCTTGAGACTTAGAGCCTAATGCCCTACCTTTCTGATCCTATCAAAACCTGGGGGATGGAGCACTAGCTGATGAAGGTGTTGGGGCTGTAGACCTCTGCTGAAATTGTGAGCGATTTCCACCACCCGATTTCTATTGAGAGTATTCATAATTCCCTATTCTAGCCTTTTTATTATCCTTAGCCAATTCCCTAAGCTTGTCTCCCTCAATCGGCTGAGCATGAGTCATTAGTCTGGAGATATCCATATCCCCTAGTAGCATAACATTCCTGCACTCAGTCTTCACCAGATCGGATACCCCAAACATGAACTTACTCATATGTGCCCTTGAATCGGCAACCATGTGTGGATCATACCTGGAGAGCTGGGTGAACTTAAGTCCGTATTCTTGGACTGACATGGTACCCTGCTTCAAATTCTTAAACTCTTGCGCCTTAGCTTCTCTTAAATCTCTTGGGAAGAAACTGTCCAGAAAAGCTCTAGTAAAACACTCCCAAATCACATGAGCTACATCCGCACCCCTGTTTTCTTTCCAGTGAGTGAACCAAATGTAAGCTGCATCCTTAAGCTGGTAGGATGCCAACTCCACCCTATCATTACCAGTCACTTGCATCACTCTAAAAAAATTCTTAACCTCATCAATGAAGTTTTATGGGTCCTCACCAACCTGCGACCCTAAAAACTCGGGTGGATTCATCCGAACGAAATCTCGAACCCTAGCTGCATTGATCCAACATTAGTGTTTGTAAGAACTAGGTCATGCTGATTGTTCTGATTGGCCACACTCTGAGCCGAGAGTTAGATCGCATTATGAAATTCTGCATTCGTAACCTCATGGTTCGGTACGGGAGGAATTGCGTTAGCATTGCGTGTGTTAGCTTTACGAGGAGGCATGATCTTAAATGCATAACGGCGGATTAGAAATGAGAAGTTGGATTATACCCACACACAATAACAATAGCAAAGAAAGTGAAGTTTTTCTTAAAACACTTTGTTGCCTCCCTCTCATAGATGTGGTGCACTTCACACCCATTAAAGAGACTCTACTTAGTGCGGCTTTTAGACATCCTAGGACTCTTTAACCTAATGCTCTGATACTAAGTTTGTCATGCCCCGAGGCTACCCCTTGACGTAACACGAGACCTAGGATCACGAGTGACCCCAAGGTAACCCTGTGTCTTGCATCTATCAAGCGTACTGAGAATAACTAAATAAAACATGTACTATGCGGAAGCTAAAACAATGGATAACTGAAAGTGGGGAATACCCAACTAGTTTGAATGTATAAAACTTACTAAGAGTTTAGTAACAACTGAAAGATGAACTTAACAATTCAAGTTGATTCTACTACTATGTCTGAAAAGCCTCTAACTGAGTTGAGTTGCTGGGACATGCCCCCAAGCTAACCCTAACAAAACTGAAAACTAAATAAAAAGATTGAAGTAAAAATCATGTCTATTGTCCTCGAAGTAAGAGGATTCACCACTGAAGCTGCTGAAATGCGGATCGAGAATCGATCTACGCGTGGTCTGAATGCTGAGTACCTGAACCTACATCATGAAAGGATGTAGCACAAAGTATGTGTCAGTACTTGGAATGTACTGAGCATGCAAGATATAGATACTAAGCTGAACAAATATATATAAGCTGAACAAAGCATAACTGAGCAATGATATAAATTGAAAAGAATGTAAATACTGAAACATAACTGAAAATCTAAGCTGAATGCAATGACCAAGTTCTTATCATGAACATGACATTCTAAACTGAATATTGAAGTATAATACTGAACACTTGGTCAAATGCACCAGGAGTCTGGCTGTGGGAGCTACTATTAACCGACATAAAACCACGTGAGATAAACGTGGAGTCCGATGTATACGCCCCATCGAGATGAACCAATATACCTTGTCAAGGGTGTAAAGGCATGGCTGGTGTGATCACTAAATCTGATGCCCAACAGAGGGGACTTATAATCCTACGGGGGCACGTAGTTCTGGGACTGTGAGGGTACACTGAACCCTAGTCCAACTCGGTGCTAAGTCTACTCTCAACTGAATATGTATATGACTTAAATGTAACTGAAATAAATGAATAGCTCAAAATACTGACATGTTAACTGTGCATGCCACATTTATATATGTCACGACCCGATTTCTCGAGTCATGATGGCACCTACTATACCCCACCAGTAGGTAAGCCAACCTGTAACCCAGAATATCAAGTAATGAGCGTAAGGGCAGAAACTAGCAAAAATAATAATCTAAAGAAGGACAACAAGGAGGAAGCAAACAAAAATAAATATATATAGAAATCCCTCCCAGAACCTGGAAGTCACTAGTACAGAGCTATATGATAAAGAGTACAAGTCTCAAAAGTGGACCACAACGAAGTGTGTCTCAAAAGCAACAAGACTAGCTAAAACAAAAGAAGGAGACAGGACAAACCCAAAACGCCAAGTGTTCACCCTCATCTCCAAATCACAGCTACAAAAGAAGGCTGAAACTAATCACCGTTGATAACTGGTACTGGGACCTGCATCACGAAATAGATGCAGAGTGTAGCATGAGTACCAAAACAACAGGTACTCAGTAGGCATCAAAGGCCGACTGAGCAAAAGGGGTAAAAATAATAAGAAAGGATAAAATCTAGACACAGAGAGGTCAAAGCGGATATGAAAGAAAAGCACACGAGCATTGTTGACACCCAATTTTGACCGACCTCTAACCTTTTTGGAATGCTATTCGATTAAATACGTATTTTTAAAATATATGTCGAGTTTAAAATTTTAATCGATTTTGTCTAAAAATTATATATTTTAGTATGCATGCTTTATAAAATTATCGTAAATATATTTAAAATATTTTAAAATTATAAGTAAAACTCAAAATAATTACTTTATTTAAATATTTCAAAATATTAGATGTGTCTAATTATATGAAAATATTTTAAACTTGTATAGTATTTTATTAATGGAATAGCATTTTCTTAAACTTCCTTTAATCATTTAAATGTTGGCCTATTTTATTCTAATTCCTTTCAATTCTAGCCTATTCAATTTCATTTTTTATTTTAATCATAACCACCTTTCATTTCAATATTAGCCATTCTATTTCAATTTTAGCCTATTCTTATACAATTTCAGATTTCAAATGGTTTAA
>JAJOOS010027751.1:0-10146 GCA_029582725.1 Solanum chiquidenum | reverse complement strand
ATTTTCTTATGTGCATTTCTTGTGCAGAATTTTCAAGGAAATTGAGGTCAAGTATCGACTTCAACATGCTCGACTTTTGGATTGATGATTTCATAAAGATTTATTGCAAATTTACTGGAGATTTTAATTACATTTGAATGGTTTTATGTTAAGATTATTACATTTAGTTAGATTTCAATTTTACTTGAGATAAAAAACATAATTTGTTTTGACATTTTTTACTTTTACAGAAAACTTATTATATTGCTATTTTGTTCTTTGATTATAATATTAGAAAATATTTTCTTTATAAAATATTTCTTGCTTATCAAGATTGTTTGTATATATTTGTGTCGTGAGAAAAATTATATATCGATTTTTCTGGGATGTTTAAGAAGTTTGGTAGCGACATTAGAATATTAATATGACATTTAGCAAAATATAAAATAATGTCACCAATGTTTATGACATTCAATAATAGCATTTGTTGACATTAACTAAAGTTTCAGAAAGTTCAATGTGACATTTTATAAATGTCACAAGTGTCTTGAAATTTATTTTACCAACATTTAATTTAAATGTCAGAAAGTGTAAGTGACATTTCATAAATGTCAAAAAAATAAATGTTATATCTCATATCGACATTTACTTAAATGTCAAAAATAAATGTCATATATTGCATACCGACATTTACGTAAATGTCAAAAATAAATGTCATATATCTCATACCAACATTTATCTAATTATCGAAAATAAATGTCATATATATCTCACACTGACATTTACCTAAATGTCAAAAATAAATGTCATATATCTCATACTGACATTTACCTAAATGTCAAAAATAAATGTCATTTATCTCATACTGACATTCACCTAAATGTCAAAAATAAATGTCATATATTTCTTATCGACATTCACATAAATGTCAAAAAATAAATGTCGTAATAATCTTACCAACATTTACATATATGTTGCAAAGCAAATGACACAAATTCTTTTCAATATTTACCTAAATGTCACAAAATAAATATCACAAATTCTTCCCAACAATTACCTAAATGTCGAAAAAATTCTCGACACTAAAATTTACGACATTTGGTCCAAATGTAAAATAAATGTCAGTAAACAAATTTGTGACATTTAAACATCATAATACGACACTTAGAAAATGTCGTTGTATCTCCACTTTCTTGTAGTGTGCTTGGTATAATTATTGCAAAGGGAGGAATATTCATACAAAGATAGATCCATAAGAAGTAGGCTAAACAGTTTCTAATGAAAAAAATCATTATTAGAAAAAGAACGTGTTTTAAAAAAAGAGAAATACTATATTTAATTGAAAAAAGATAGTTTGACTTATTAAGCAATAAGAGCATTTTTAGATCAAATTATTGAAGACAGTGATATTTTTGGATCAAACTATCAATCGGGGATATTTTTATTTATTTTACATAATTTAAGAACATTTTTAACATTGTTCCGTTAATTAAGTCATCACAAAATCCAAAAAAAAATGGACTTCCAACGCATGTTTCCACACACTAAAAAAAGCCAAAAACAGAAAGAAATTAAACATTGACAAACCAAAACATAAGAAAGAACAGCCAACTTGATTGATGGTTGGAGAAGCCAAGTTGATGAAGGTGAATGTCTTCAAGTGACAGCTTCTTCTCTGTTGATTTAACACAGTATTTATATGGTGTAAAAGAAAAAAAATAAAGAAATGTTATGTAGGATTGGGATTTGAATGTATATTTACCTTTCCTATGATCAAATACATTTCACGTCTTTCATTCTCATTGGAATCTCCTTCAGCTTTCGACAACGACGGATACAAAGACCTTTAATGAGAGGCATGGCACTTGTGCCTAAATGCCATGTTTCTAGGTTCTTAAGATTATAAAGACTAAAAAACTCTAGTTGACTGAAACTGTTATCACTGCACATTATTTCTTTTCCTTCATAAGTTTCATCTAATTCGAGATTCCTTAGGTTAGGCAACATTCCCAAAATAGGCATCGGATCTTCTGTCAGTTCTGAGTTCTCAAGAACCATCATTGTGATGGAATTTGGAAACAGAGGCAGTTTCTCTATTCTCCCATCTAACCACAATTTCTGGAGCTTTTCACAACAATTAACAAATTCAAGGGATGTGAATGATTCATCATAATTTTTACACACCAATGTTAGAGTGTTACGGTTTTTCAAGCTGCTAATGTTGTTTAGGGAGTAAGATTTCTTGATATAATCCATGCCTAATTCTCTAAGATTGACTAAATCAACAGGGTCAACGTCTTTCCATTGATCACAACCAACACCTTTAAGAACTTGAAGACTAGTGAGTTTGCTTATATGTACCAGAGGTTCTGAATACTGAGCAACTAAATATCTTAAATTTATTAGATCAGTTGTCTTGCGGGGTAGTTGGAAAGTGTAATCCGCCTCATTGACAACAAGTGTCTGTAGATTCTTGAGGTTGCCAATGGAAGACGGAAGATCATCGATACCTCTCAAGCTTAAGAACTTGAGGTGGTACAAACTCCCAATGGCATCAGGTATAACGCCACCATATTTAATATGCAAGTACAACACATATATATGTCGAAACACATCTATATGTTGGAACACATTACAAAAATGTGGATCAAAGAACATAATTGACCTCAACTTCAAATTAGAAAGATCAAGTGAGTGATACCTTTCTCCTTGACTTTGAATGGCAAGTCTGATACATGAAGAGGATTTGGAGTGCATTCTTGGATGATAAATGTCAAAGAAGTTTACCTCCAATGCCTTTTGTATGGCAAGATCACGGAGTAAATCATGAACCCTACATTCAGTAACTTTTTCCCAAAATGTATTTTCCATTTGTATCAAGCTTCGTCTTATCAGCTCATTCAAGAAGCCTTCAGCGACATCCTCCATTCTTTCTTCTCCTCTGGGCATGATGAAACCCTCTTCCATCCACAAACGTAATATGTTTTCAGCATGGATCACTTGATCTTCTGAAAAAATACCAATGTACAGAAAACACTGCTTGAGCGCAACTGACAAATCGTTGAAGCTTAATGATAGTATGCTGGAGATTTCAATAGATTTATCTTCAATAATGTTCTTCCAAAGGCAGTCTTTCACCTTTTGCCATTCGTGTAGTCCCCCTCTATACGAAAGTAGTCTGCTCAATACAACAATTGCAAGAGGTAAGCCTCTACATTTTTCCACCATATCCTTGGCTAGATTTTCCATTGCTGGAATCATTGCTCGAACATCAACTAGTTTCCTACAAAAGAGATCCCAACTTTCTTCTTGGCTTAGGAAACGAAGTTTATGGACAAAACCTCTGTCGTCTGCTCTTTTAGCGACATCCTCTTTGCTCGTGGTAATAATAACTCTGCTGCCATTCTTGCTATCCGGGAATGCTCTTTTCAAACTTTCCCATGCTTCTCTCTGCCATACATCATCAACCACCACAAGGTATTTGCGTTCTGTTAATAGCTTACTAAGGTGATTTTCTAGATGTGTTTCTGCCATCTTTTCCAACAAATCTAGAGTTTCCTTGGTGCAACCTTGGATGGATTTTATGATAGCCTTAAGAAGATCCATGGTGTTGTACTCTTGAGAAACACATATCCAAGCACGTGCAAGGAAACTAGAGGCTATATTAGGACTGATGTGTAAAGTTTTCTCGCAAGAGTGGTCTTGCCTAATCCACCCATGCCATAAATGGAGAGGACCCTTAATTCGACGAGGCTCTACTTTGAGAAGTTGAGCTAGCAATGTTTGTACTGTTGGAAATCTTACGAAAAATATTTTTTTCACGAACACTTGTACGGGATTCACCAAAGCTTGTACTTCACCACGAACTCTTATAGGAAATTCTCATGGCTTGAGGCGTGTTGAAAGACACTGTCCTTAAGGATATTTCACCCGGTATATGTGTATCCCCCATGATTTAACAAGCTCTTCTAGTATAAATCTAGGAACCAAAAACTAACAAAAATTAAATCAGCGAAAAAACCCAGCACTAGAATACATGTAAAAGTATCATCTTATTTTTCCTACTTTATGAGAGTGAATCAAAAGAGGCTTATATAGGCAACCAAATGGACCAAGCCAAATGCTCTAACATTCAGCAAAAGAACCAAACGTCTCAAAATAGAAGAGCTATAAAGTCTCCAAGACTAGTGGATAATTGACTTAGAGAAATGTCAATAAAGGGCTAATAATTAGGGGTTAATGACAATAAAGATTATGATATATTCAATTTGTCAGAAATAAACGTTAGATTTAACGGAGAATTAATAGCCACTCAATGCTATTAAATAAGAGATGAAACTAGACAATAATATGAATACTTCTTTTTGAGATACTAGAATCATTTTTCCAACAATCCCCTACATATCTCAAAAGAATATCAAGAAATAAAATGAAATAAGTTTTGTTGGATTTTCACTTTTGAGTCTAATGCATCGAATTTGGTGTCCGTAGACTATGAACCAGACCTAGATAAAACAAGATTAAACATACAGAACAATTGGTGAAGTTTAGAACTTCTATGAACCAATAATTCTTTTGTAAGTCCAGCGTCTTATCTATCACATTATACTCGCACAATCTTTGTCGTTATCGCGGTTTTGCGCTAAGAGGCCATGCGCGTGTCCTGGTATTCATGAGTGCTCTAGAAATTTTTCACAACTTCATAGAAGGGGCACCACTTCACACTCATATATATAGGTTCAATCATCAAGTGTATTCTGCAGAGCAATACACCACCTATAAAAGATATGACTTGGATTAAGAGCTCTAACTCTTCCTCACTTTGCTTTGCAGATTATTCACTATATTCACACATCATAGGAGGGACATAATTTATAGTTCTTACTTGACCAACTAATGACTTGTTATTACCCATATGAACCTAATTCATGAGATCTCCAATCACATAGGTTGGGTTACCATCATTGTTGAACTTCTCAAATTGACTAAAATCTTACTCCCCTCGATGTTTCATTTAGTCAGTGAATTGATCAGATTCACCTTCGACTACACATTATTTATTTACGTAAATAATTCATCTCACTGCAGTATTTTCATCACATTGTGTCTCAAACACATGTATCTAATTTAGTCATATAAACATTGGTTTTATTCCAATTGAAATACACACTAAGAGTTGTCTTAACCACTTAGTCTCATCACCAATCAACTCCACAACAATTAATTCTAATCAATTGTTTTTATATTATGGCATTCACAAAAATGTACCAACTTCTTTTACCTTTTTCATCATATATTGTACCCTTTTTGTACAACAAAATATTCAATTTATTTAGTATTGTACTCATCGTACCTCTCATGTATTACCAAGGAGTACTCTTTTCAAGATAATGTATCAATAATCAATATCATTTTCAACAACAAGAACATTGGAAGTATTTTCACTTTTAAAAACTCAACAATACTTTATTTTATTTTTCTCAACTCTAACATTGCATTCAATCAAATCACAATAGATTACCACAAATATGTATATACAACATTATGTTAGGACACAATCAAAAACCTTAAATCCCTAAGGTCATAATACATCATTAACAAGTAACCCCTACATTTTAAAATATTTCATAATAAAGGAATAACATTCATAACCTAAGCAAGAAATCCCTACACTTTCAAATAGTATTCAAATAATAGGAGTCAAATGACTTTCAAGAAGAAACGTTTATCAATTATCAAATTTTCTCATTACAAAAGTCATTCAGACAATTCATTTATTCGAAGCTTACACAATATTTGTATTTAAATTTTGGATAATGGCTAATTATAGTGGCTAGCTCAATTCTGTCAACTAATGTTAAGAATATTAAAAAACAATTCAAATACTAATGACTCATTAATAAATTATTATCCCCATATTAAAATTAGTAAAGCTAGGCAAGAAAAATAAGTCTATTAACAACTTGATCCTTCTTTATTATTTAAAAGAAATTAAAAAACAATGTCCACCCAACACACCACCCAACACATGGTCCCTTAATCAATTTTTTTTCCCGTAATGTTCAAATAAGAAACATCAGCACACACAAATAATTTCTCACATATATTTGCTAAGTGTACAACAATATTACTAAAATATTGTGTATGCATATTATCATAAACTTGATAAACATTAAATAAAAGTAACTTATACTCATATCAATATTTTAACACATCATCAAATTCAAATAAACATTCATTAAATATTTTCTCACAATTCCACAAGCATCAATTTGCATAAATATTAGTATCACAGGGCCGATTGCTCTTTGCCGTCAAATGGAAAGTTAGCTCATAGGGCTGGCGCTGGTACTCTGCGGAAGATACGTGAATTGGCCTGCTGAACCGATCTTGCTTAGGGCGGTCTTATCAAAGCGCTCTCTTTAACCAATCAACCAAGACAGATGGAATGAAAGAAAGAAAAAGTTGCTCCGCAGCTCGCCCAGAAGAAGATAGACCCGCCACTATAAATTTGTCAATCCCTGGGCTTAGAAGTCTATTTATTTTTCCCCAATAACCGAATACTCTTAGCATACACTGGTTAAAGGGTTAAATGATTCATTTTTCTTAACTTCCGATACGAGCCGGGTTGCAACCAAAAACGAAACTTGGTAGCACTCTAATCAGCTGTGATTCCTCTTGTTGAAAAGAAAGATGCATCTCTTTTTTCTTCAAAATCTACCGTGCATTTCTTTTTTATAGGTATACTTGGGCCTTCACTGACCATGTGAGGACTTTTTAGGAAAAAGATGTCCGGCCTACAATTTATCTTTCTTGGGCGAAACGGGGGATATCTCGATCGGGGGAGAGAACGGGGAAATACCATATGACCCAATATATCTGACAAGTCGCACTATACATCAACTCACGGAATGTTAATGAAAGAAAGCCCTTTCATCCTAATCTCATCTACTGAAAAGGGGGCCGGGCGTAGCACGTTCTTTTTTGGGACACATAGGCTATTACAAACGCATAAAAAAAGATTGAATTATTTGGGCCCACTCGTTATCAATGGGATCAGGGGTACTTCCAGCAAGAAATATATCGAAGATGTACCACCTCAGTTTATGCTAATAGATTTGAAATTTTAACAAGAATATTTTTATTCTAAGAACTTAAGTAGTTCTAGAATCACCAACATATATAAATATTTCTTGTTTTCTAATTTGGGTTTAGAGCACAAAGTAGTTTAACTTCACACAAATATGTCCAACAACACCAAAGTCTGACACCCAATTTCTCACATTGGCCACAAGATTCGTTTGAGAAATGACCATAACAATTTATATCATCCGCTTACCCAAATTTACATTTGCTTAACGGGATTATCATCCTCCAAATCTTCTTCTATATTAAAGACATGATGCCTTAATATCTTTACTTTCAGTACTTATTTACTTTCTGTTATTGTAATTGTGCTAAGGACCTGGTTCTATCGTAACTAGTGGACGCATACATTCCGACATGTTTTGTACTTCAAACACAAGTGATGTAGCATCTGTTCTTCAAGTCGAACATGCATGCAGCTTATTCCTTTGTGCAAAGCTGGAATAGTATTCCTAAATTTCTGTGTCTTACTGGTTCCAATAAGATATGCAGTCAACCTGAGGTCGAATATCATGGTGCAAATCCCCATAGCCAGTTGTTGCAAGTGTTGTAATGGACCAATACATTGATGCTCCTCCTTCCCCATGTGTTTACTCGTGTCTTTTTCCGGCAGCAAGAAAGTAGTAGAATGAACAGAAAAAAGAGTCGCACATATAAGCTTCAGTACTCGTACCCCAAAGTAACTGAACTTTCTCCAATCTGGCAAACATGGCACTTACTCAAGTATCCATATGATTGAAGAATGTGGGGGCATGGCTTGACAAGGGATGTTGGCGACAAAAACTACTACTAGATCAATCACTAATATTCTTCTTCGTTCTGTGCATGGTCAGTTCCAATGTATTACTAATCTTTTTCTTTCCCATTTCATTGGTTCCTCTGTAGTGTCGTGATGGCATGAGTCTTTAGCCGAGGAAGTAGACAAAGCAGATAATTTTGTTGAGTATTTCATGTGGCATGAAATGTATACTATTCCATGAGCGTCTAAATAAAACCAAAAAATGTACTTGTATTGAATAAAAGAAATGTTGCTTTGTTATTACCGGCCAAGGTATACTGAGACAAGCTTTTTCAAGTATTTGCACCTCATCTACACTTGCATAAAAATATCTGCGTCTGTTGTTGAAAGTTGCTCACTTAAGCCCTGGCACCTAGTGATACTCAAAATGCCTTACAAAATTATCCAAAGTTAACGACACTTTCTACATAACTATAACCACCTCATCTCCGATGAGAAGTACTTGCACTACTTTGGTCAAGTATATATACCTAAAGTAAGTTTAAACACATCATCAACTCTATTGGTTATCATTTACTTTTGGTTTTGGACTGGGAATCACTTAAGGTTTTAAGAAATTACGTAGTTCGTAATTTTAATGGATATCTGCATTATAGCTCCGGCAAACCAAAGTTTAGTTGCATTCGTTGGATTCTTCACTTCAAACACTTACAAATATATTTGAAATGTAATCTATTATGATGCAACTTTGTCTAGTCATAGCATTACAAAATGGATGAACTTGCGTGAACAAAATTTTATCATTAAATTAAACAGTCATAAACAAGATATTTGACATACAAGCACTCACGTTTGAACAAAATTACCCCAAGGGGACCCGGCTTTCGAAATAACTATAAATGCCATTGATGTAGCTTTTCTTAGGAAGTCCTTTTGATGTAATTCTCAAAAAGGAATTACAAGAAAATGCGGAAAATCGAAAGACAAGAAATTAAAGATAACTAGATAGACACACAAAGAGGAAATCAAAAGCAACCTAAGACACAAAAAGGAAATCAAAAGCAACCTAAGATTATATTAAACCCAAAGACCTCAATCGATAAATCCTACAATAGCACCTAACTCTTACGAAGACCTCAAGGGAATCGAGTTCACCTTGCAACCCCCGTTTCTAAGCAATAATCAAAACAAGCTTTACCAAGCTCAACACTCATACATGAGTTCTCAGTTTTTCAACATTCAAAATAGTCTATTCTAAAATGACCCTAAAATGCCTATTTATAGTTTTAGGACTTTATTACATAAAAGGGCCCAAAAATGACCCGAAGTGGCAAATGGGCGATCCAAGTCGGGCTCGCCTAGTGACTTGGCGATCTGCCCAAAAGGTTTGGTGATGGATCCTGCTCCTGGCACACACTGAAACATTAGGCGGTCTGGGAGTCATTGGGCAACGCGCCAAGTGACCTCCTGCTCGCCAAAGGGAAGCGTTTTCAACTGTCCTCCCTTCGTTCGTCCAAGAGATCTTCCACACATGTGAACCTCTCCTTGCCCCCAATATAAGCTCGAGAACCCCTGCTTCATGAGTAATCCTTCAATGCGTTGACGCTCCCAAGCTTGGAGGTGAGTGAATGCACTTGAGGCAATCTGTGTATTGCATCACCTTTGATATTTAATTCCCTCCAACTCTTTCTTGTGACATCATAACACAAACAACATAAATCACCTGAATGTAAGTTCACAATGAATAAAATCTCTTCATCACGAGCCTTGAAAAATGATGCACATCTAGGCTTTGTAGTGTTCCATATAGAGGGAACGCCAATTATATTTTCTCCCATTCTCTTTTTGGAGTCTTCTCTAAAATCCATAAGTCAAAGTATCCACTTACCCATTTTATGTAATCTACGATCCCTAATTTAGCCTTCACCTCTATCAAGTGGTAACAGAACACGAACTTAGGATGTGTTTGGTATGGAGGAAAATATTTTGCAGAAAGGGTGTGTTTGGTATGAAGGAAAACGGAAAATGTTTTCCTATTTTCTCATATTTGATTGGGTAAAATGTTTTCCAAATCAACTCATTTTTCTCAAATTTAAGGAAAATGACTTCCCTTCAAAAATTAAGGAAAATATTTTCCAAAACTTTCCTCCAACTTCAAATTACAATTTTTTTGTTGAAAAAATCAATTTGTTTTGTTGAATGTTTATTTTTTTTGATGAAAAAAATAATTTAAAGCTTATTTTAAAAAATTATTTTTCAAATTCAATTTTTTTTACTTTGTT
>JAJOOS010027750.1:0-11777 GCA_029582725.1 Solanum chiquidenum | reverse complement strand
CCCGGAGCAATGCTTGTACCAGTTCAATTTGCTGGAATTGGTTTTCGTTCCTGGAGGCGTAGTGTTCTGAGATCACTTTCAGTGAAGAACAAGCTGGGGTTCATCAATGGGGATTGCCCACGCCCTCAATCCAATGATTCATCATATAGACAATGGGAGAGATGCGATGATATCGTTACCTCTTGGATCCTGAATTCTCTATCTAAGGAAATTGCTGATAGTGTTGAGTATGTCCAGGATTCTGCAGAATTATGGAGAGAATTGGAAGATCGATATGAACAAACAAATGGTGCGAAGTTGTACCAGATCCAAAGAGAAATTAACGACTTGTCTCAAGGCTCTCTTGATATCACAGGTTACTACACCAAATTGAAGAAGCTCTGGGAAAAGCTCAGTACTTTGAATGCCAAAGCTCAATGCACCTGCAACTGCACTTGCGGAGCAAAGGCACTTGTTCACAAAGCAGAACAAGATAGAAGGTTAATCCAATTTCTCATGGGGTTGAACGAGATTTACATAATTATTCGTGGGAGCATACTTATGATGAATCCGCTGCCTACTATGGCTCAGGCTTTTTCTCGGTTAGTCCAAGATGAACACCAGAGGGAAATTAAGCCTTCAAATCATTTTAATGTAGAAGCTACTGCTTTACATGCTGGAAACGTCAGGCCTTCTTCATCCTACAAGACAAACTATGCTCCTAATGGCTCACATGGTCACTCTCAGCTTCAATACAAGGACAAATTTAGCACTTACTGCAACAGGACTGGTCATCTTATTGAGAAGTGTTATCAACTCCATGGATATCCAACTAATTCAAACTCTCCAAGTCCAAATCAAAGAAACAATCCAACTTCGAGGCCTAATACTTTTCGCAAGGGAAATCAGAGGAACAACAAAAGATCTGGAAATAATGTTGTAGCAAATGCTAATTGCACACCAGACTTTACCCCTAGCAAAAGATCAGATGAGGAGATGTATAATGTGAGCCTTACCAAAGATCAATATGGTCAAGTTCAAGGCATGCTTCAACAATTCCACAGGGAGCATGAGAGTGAGGGATCCAACAACAATCCAAACCTTGCTAATGGACCAGCAACTGATTTTGCAGGTATCATAGTCTGCACTTCCTCTATTGATTTTGGAAAACTGTCATGTAATTTTTTCACAAACAAATCTGACTCATGGATATTGGACTCGGGAGCCTCAAACCACATGACTTTCAATATATCCCTACTACACAACATCACACTTTTACCATATCCTTTGTTAGTTGCCTTGCCTAATGGATACAAAGTTAAGGTGACTCAAGTAGGTAGTGTGACATTAGGACCCATGATCAATTTAGATAAAGTTCTGTATGTGCCATCTTTTAAATATAACTTGATTTCTATTCATACTCGTACTGCACACTCAAAATACACTGTTAGCTTTACCAAAACTTCTTGTTTCATGCAGGCCCCTTCAATGAAGAGGCCTCTGGTGATTGGTAGTGCAGAAGAGGGTCTCTACTTTCTGTGTCCAAGTTGTTTGAAGAACTCTTTCAATGTTTCAAAATGTAGTAGTGTAATTCCATATAATTCTTGCAATAACTGTAGTAACAGACAGTCTATTCAGACTTTAAGTAACAAGCAAAGTACTTCTATTCTCAATAAGAAAAAGTCATGTTTGATAATTGACTCTCAAGTATCTGATTCTATTTCATGTCCAATTTCTTGTGCTTCTAGTTCTAAACCATGTGCTGGAAATCATGTAGACATTCTGTGGCATAATAGATTGGGTCATGTCCCTTTTGTCAAAATGAGAGATATTTCCACCATCCCTATCCAGTTCTCAGCCAAACAACCTTTTATGTGTTCCATTTGCCCAATGGCAAGACAAGAAAGACTACATTTTAAACCAAGAACCACACTAACCTCACACACTTTTGAATTACTTCATGTTGACTTGTGGGGGCCTTACCATACACCAACACATAACCACTTTAAATATTTCATCACTATTGTGGATGACTTTAGTAGGTCCACTTGGACTCAGCTGTTAAGTGCTAAGAGCAATGCTTTACAAACTCTCAAAGCCTTCATTGCTATGGTAGAAAACCAATTTGAAACCACTGTCAAAACAATCAGAACATACAATGGTCTGGAATTTATCAATACAGAGGCAACCATTTTTTTTCAAACCAAAGGTATACTTCACCAGAAAACTTGTCCCTACACACCACAACAAAATGGTGTAGTGGAGAGAAAGCACAAACACCTTCTTGAGATTGCTAGAGCACTGTTGTTTCAGTCTAAACTACATGTTAAGTATTGGGGAGAGTGCATTCTCTGTGCAACATACATAATAAATAGGCTTCCATCCACTGTGTTGAACAAAAAATGTCCTTATGAAATTCTATACCACAGAAAACCACTTTTTTCACACATGAGAAGTTTTGGATGTCTTTGTTATCCTACTGTACCCATACCTCATAGAGCTAAGTTTGAACCAAGAACTACTCCCCATATCTTCATTGGATATCCTCATGAGACAAAAGGGTACAAAGTCCTAAATATGTCCACAGGTAGGATACATATCTCCAGAGATGTTGTATTTCATGAAAACATATTTCCTTTTAATAATACCCCTTCAAATGCAACTGGTTCACCTATTTCATCGTTGCAATCACCTTATTTCATTGATATTTTGGATGGTTTTGGTAAAAATGGCACACATGATACTCTAAATAGTTCAAATGGTCCTACTGTTACATGTGACTTGTCATCCAATCCCCCTGCATCCATTCCTTCCCCATCTGTACCTCTGCACCCCTAATTGTTACCTTCCAACCAACTGAACCTAGGAGATCCACTAGATGTCACAAACCTCCAAAACATATGAACGATTATGTTCACTCTATACCTCAACTTGAACCATCTGTTCCTCAAACCTCAAACACCACCCCTTCCGTCCAACCCCTTTTCTCTAATCACCACCATTTGGCTCATAGTGCTCTAATTCCTGCTAGTCAAGATATTGTTTGAAATGTTTGCATTGACAGGGAACCAACTTCATATGAGGAAGCTGTCATTGATCCTGCATGGCAGCTAGCCATGACACAGGAGTTTGATGCCCTGCACTCAAACTACACTTGGGATTTAGTTCCACTGCCCCCTGGGAAGAAAGCTATAGGCTGCAAGTGGGTCTACAAGGTAAAGCACAAGGCAGATGGGAGCATAGAAAGACTCAAGGCCAGGCTTGTTGTCAAAGGTTATACACAGCAAGCAGGCATTGATTATACCGAAAATTTCTCCCCTGTAGTGAAAATGACCACAGTCAGGGCCTTATTGATCACATCAGTTAAACAATGGTGGACTATGTATCAACTGGACATAAATAATGCCTTCCTTCATGGTGATCTACATGAGGAAGTGTATATGGAAATACCACCTGGACTTGCAGTCCAGTCTCATAATTTGGTATGCAAGTTAAACAAGTCCCTTTATGGACTCAAGCAAGCTAGCAGGCAATGGTATGCTAAGCTCACTGAAGCTTTATGTTCTAGGGGATATGCTCACTCTATGTATGACTATTCTCTCTTCTACAAGAAGAAAGCAAATTCAGCAGTTTATGTGGCTGTGTATGTTGATGATATAATCCTTACAGGTACAGATGCTGATGAGATAGCAGACCTGAAAGTTTATCTAAACAACAAATTCAAAATTAAGGATTTGGGATTACTTCACTATTTTTTGGGGATGGAGGTGCTTCACACAGATCAGCGAATTATTGTCTCACAAAGAAAATTTGTGCTTGACTTACTAAAGGAGTATGATTGTTTGCATCTAAGTTCTTTATCTTCCCCTCTTGATCCCAATACCAAGCTGCGAGCTAAGGAAGGCCCAATTCTAAGTGATAGTACTTACTACAGAAAGCTAGTTGGAAAACTTAACTTTCTTACAAACACAAGGTTGAATATTGCTTTTAGTGTTCAACACTTAAGCCAGTTCATGCAGGACCCTAGAGAGCCACACTTGCAGGCTGCTTTTCACCTCCTAAGATACTTGAAGTCTGATCCTACATTGGGTTTGTTTTTGTCCAAGGATGCAAATTTTTCTATGAAAGGCTATTGTGATTCAGATTGGGCCTCATGTCCAGATTCCAGGAAGTCTGTGAGTGGATTTATCGTATTGCTTGGGGGTAGTCCAATAAGCTAGAAATCAAAGAAGCAAGAAACTATTTCCCTATCATCAACAGAGGCTGAATACAGATCACTAAGGAACTGAGTTGGGTGTTCCCTATCCAAAGCCTATTTCAGTTTTTTGTGACAGTCAGTCTGCACTACACATAGCCAAGAATCCCATTTTCCACGAAAGGACCAAACACATTGAGGTAGACTGTCACTTTGTGAGACATGTCTTACAACAAGGACTTATCTCATTGCACCATATTGTTACACAAGACCAGTTGGCTGACATATTGACCAAGGCTTTAACATGAATCAAGCACTCTTCTATCCTTGACAAGTTGGCAGTGTTATCTTCACCTCCAACTTGAGGGGGGGTATTAAGTATTATAAGTATTACATTGCACAACTCACGTAATGCATTGTACAGCTCACATAGTTAGTTATAGAATTGGTTAGAGAATTAGTTAGCTCATGTATTCAATGTGTATAGTTAGTTAGCTCAAAGTGTAATAGTCTAGAATCTTCTAGCTGATGTGTATATATACTTCACTGATGAAATAGAATCACTCAAGCTTTGCATTCTACAAGTTATCTTTTCTGCTCTTCTCCTTTACTGATTGTAAACAAAGCTTCCATTGTTTCAAACTCGAACAGTGTTGATAATGCATGATTTTTGATAATTCTTAACGAACACCCAGCTCTAAAATATAATTAAATACATAATTAAATTATTTGATATATTTAATAACAATATTAATAATTTCTTTTTTCAAAATAATTGAAAACGTTTTCTTTGAATGAATGTTAAAAATAATCTTATTGTTCACCATTTTTAATAATATCTAATTAACTTACTAGCATTTTTAAAAATTAATTCAAATTTATTATTTCATAGCTTTTTTCCCGTTTTAGTTCATATATCTGCATTTATTTTCTTAAAAAACAAAGATTATCAGTTTTTAAAATAAATATTTAGTTACAATTATTCAAAATACTAAATAGAAAAACACTAAGAAATATATTGTGAGTGAATTGTGAATCATGCGTAATTGTTATTAGTAGAGGTGTCAAAAATGAACCCAAACAGAGGTAACCCGCCCAGAATTTTAAGGGTTGGGCTCAAGATAATTTGAATTGGATTCAATCTCAACTCATTCCTGCCTAACCCATTTTAAGAGAATCCTCAATTGAGTTCAATTCAATCTCCAATTTCAACTCGTTTTAAAACTCTTTATTAATAGTAAAAGTATAAATTATTATCTATTTAATATCTTTTAGGATTTATCTATCAATTTGTTACTTTTTAAAAAAAAAAAACTTGAGTTGAAATTCAAATTGTGATTATAAAAGTTGAATATCACTATGTTAAAATTATTGAGATTAAACGAGTCAAATTGGGCGGTCAAGACCCAACCCATTTTTTAGCCCATTTGAGCCCAACCCATTTGAACCCAAAGTAAATTTGGGCGGGTCAAGACCCAATCCGATTTCTATTTCAACCCATTTTAATATCTCCAATTTCAATCCAACCCGCTCATTTGACACCCCTAGTTACTAGTATATATTATCGGCGAGATGTGGGGACATTATTAAATTAAATTAATGTGTTAGATCATATTAAATCAACAAATACCTAATTATTAACTTATTTTGTAATGCAATATACCTGATAATAAAAAATAATAATGGAAGAAAATCATTAAATAACTTTTTGATTTACTCCAAATATCATAATTAGATACAAACAATTCAAAAGTATAAAATGATTAAAAATAAGCTCTTCTATATTATCTTAATATTTGCCTGTTCTTTTCATGACTTCAATATTATTAACTTTTAGAAGAAAATATGTTTTTTTTTGTTTTTAACTAAGTAAAAAGTCTTTAGTGAGAATTTCTTTTTGTTGTGCTTAGGGTTTATTAGAAACAAAAAAATTATCCCACAAAGATAGACAATGATAGGGTCTTACACTACATTTTACCTTCCTCAAACTTATTTATGATATAATAATGACTTTGTTATTGTTAAAAGAATATAATGTGCAATCAATAATTAATTTATTTTTGCAACTTAATTTTTAAATCCTAGCTTCAATTGAAGATTAGATAACCCCCGACCCAATAGTCCAATTTTCAGCTATTATTTCTCCTAAGTGCATTATGCTTCTATTTGATTTCTTGTGCTCATGACCTTTGGTAAGGAGTCTCATATAAATTGAAAGCTCAAATCGGCAAACTTTATGAAAGATTAGACCCTTCAAGACACTGTCAATATCTCCATTAAAATTGGTAACAACTTTTGCTACATATAGTTCTGAATCTCTCCATTATTAAAATTTGACTACGACTTTTGGTACATATAGTTCATATAAATAACTTTTAGTAGTTCCACATTATACGCGTCCAACATGTTTGATCATATACGTGAAAACTACTAACACAATTTTGCTGCCTTTTCTTACAACAGATTTACCTAAATATTTTGTCCCATATCAGTCAGCAACTCAAAAGGTATATTATTACAAGGCAAGCCCAGTCTCTATTGTTTATTTTTTTGTGAAAAAAATATGTTTCAAATGTATGTGATTTGATCCCACCTGTGTTTCTGTTGGAATCATTTACTGTTGTCTAACTTTCTATGGATTTTCTCCATCAGTTGATGAAAGAGTTGGTTTGGTTCTTGTGGAATCAAACTCAATGGAAGATGAATTAATATGAAGATTTGGTAGGAAGATAATTAGTGCAAAAATAAAAGTCAAGATAGTATCTTGGTAAGTGAAATTTAGGTAAACCATAAAATGGTTTCACATGTTTAACCTTGACATTTTTGGCACATAGTGATGTCATGGATGACATCAATAGGAAGAATTAATTCCTATAAATAGGTAGCTCTTAATTCATTTTCATATCATCCTTTCACTTGTCTTCTCACCTTCTAAGACATTTGATGTTCTCTCTCTTGTAGTATTTCACTTGTATTCTTTGCAGAGTGAAATAAATATTAGTGCAGTTGTTCTTTGGTGGACGTAGGATCATTTTGATCCGAACCACGTTAAATATTGTTGTTCTTCCTTGTTCTTTAATTTCACGTTTCCGCTAAAAATTGGTATCAGAGCCAAGGTTCTGTCTGAGTATGCTTTGTGGTTGCAGCATAATCTGAACTTCCACATCATAAAAGAATTACTTTGGTTTTCTGTATTCCAAATACATTGTAGTAGAAAAGGAAGAACAAGTAAAGATGAGTTATATGAAGTTTGATATTGATAGATTTAGTGGGCGCAACAACTTCAATATCTGGAAGATCCAGATGATGGTGTTACTGCGGAGGAAAGGTTCAATCCATGCTATTGACGGAAAGTATCCCGATAACACATCGGATTCTGACAAGGAGAAGATTGAAGGAGATGCATTAAGTGTAATCCAACTATCCCTTGCACCTAACATACTTTGTGAAGTGAGTACAAGTACCGAGTAGACGGCCAAAGAGTTATGGAAAAGGCTGGAAGGGCTTTACCAGGACCGGTCAGTGACAACAAAGATGTTGTTACAACGACGTCTTCACACATTTACGATGGATTCAGGTACTTTGTTGCAAGACCATCTAGATGCGTTCAACAAACTTGTGATGGACTTACAGACTGCTGGAATCAAAAAGGATAAGGAGACGCTAGCATGTGCTTTGCTATTTTCATTGACTTCAAAATATCGTGATATTGAGAATTCAATGATGTATAGCAAAGAGCCTATCACTCTTGAGCAAGTGTGGCAAACACTTAACTCTTGTGATGTGCGGATGCATTTTGATGGAGACAAAGGTGACGAAACTAGTGGGCTCTTTGTGAGAGGCCGTACTAGCCAACAAGGAAGGAGCAAATCAAAGTACAGATCAAAGTCTCGTGTGAACAAGAAGAATGCAGAGTGTTGGGGTTGTCACAAGAAAAAAGCCATTTCCCAACAAATTTGTTTGTTGCCATATATTGGGTATTGTTGCTAAAAGTACTTTTAGCAACAATAAAAAAGTTGTTGCAATAAACGCTGATGCAAAAAGGTTTTGCAACAACAATATATATTGTTGCCAAAAACTAACTTAATGCAACAAATAAGGTTGTTGCCTTACATTAGTATAGTCGTGGCATATAAAACTTTCGCAACAAAATTTAGTGTTGCCATAATTTTTATTTTTTTTTACCAACACTATTAGTTGTTGCATTAACATGGCAAAAGTTAGTTAGTACTCTATTAGAAAAACGTTTAGCAACAACAATTTTTATTGCAATAAATCAAATATTTTTTTGATACACCTTTAGAAACAATTTATGATAGTTGCTACATATACAATACACATTTCTTTTAAAAAAAATACATAAATATCTTAATTAAAAACTATTATATAAATTTGCAAAGGTCAATACATAACATTGATGCACTAGATACTTACTACATATATCTTTACTTGTAAAAAATATATAAGCATGGTTGTTATATTCTAATCCTTCTAGTAATTCATAAAAAAGAAATTCTTCCAATAGTACTTGTGTTGCAGCAGAGTTGAATTATACATGTTCATCCTGCAAATAAAAAAGAAATTCTTCCAGTAGTACTTATGTTGTAGCAAAGTTGAATTATACATGTTCATCCTACAAATAAAAGATAAATATAATTATATTTTTATAAAGTTATAAAATACACAAATATGAATTTAAAAAGCCGAAGGAATCACATAATAATACACTCTACGAAGTAATTAACAATACTCGAAACCACTATACTCTCAGGGAAGCTTTTAACACAAAACTAGAGAACCTTATAATAAGCATAACTCTGAAAGTTAGCCCCAATACATGCCCAAACTATTAGGTGTTGCAACAAGTAAAATAAGAAATCACCCGACAAATTCATGAATGATCCAATGAAAAAGAATTCCATCATTAACACCCAAAGCTATTTTCAGAGGCATTATACAAAAAAATTCCAACAACAAAGTCAATAAAATAAAAATCTAACACTTACAAAGATTCACGTGTGGGGAAGTCGTCTAAATCCAATCACAAAAAAAACTACGCTAAGAATCATAATACAAATAATAGTGACACAAGTAAAATAAGCACCAGTGAAACTTAAGATATAAAATTCAAATCATCATTAACATCTTACCATGATTTAATCAGTAGGAATTCCCTCAACTTTGAACCCTTGAATTAGTAATCATGTTGAGAACTATATCATAAATTTAAACACGTTAACATAATCCAACTTAGAACTTAAAATAAAACTAATGACTATAATACGACACCAAAAAATCAATAAACTAAATATGGTTCAGCTGATCTTCAAATAAGTTGCTAGAAAGAACGACGTTGCAAGGTAACACAAGTTTATTCTATCCGAATAGTATTAAGGAAGTTATGTAAAGTATTAAAGAACCGAAGGTTTCAAATGTTGTCTGGAGTTCAACCACATCCCTCTCTCTGCTGAAAAGTTTTAAATAGTTGTGGTTGTAGTTATGTGGCAGTGACTGATTGCTTATATTACTACAAAAATTTTATAATACGAGGGATAAATAGCTCATTATTTAAAAGAAAAAATAGATAGAATATAAACCATTTTTAATTTAAGAAATAGCCAAACATATCATACATGCATATACTGAAGAACAAACAAAATGAACTTCAGTTTGGGATTAAGTATATCCATAATCCAATCAAGAAAACAAAACCAAAGTACCGAACACTCATTCCTAATCAGAATAATACCATCAATAAACTCTTGCAAGAAAACAATTCAAAAATTCCTCCAATCCCACAATAGGTTTGTCCTAAAATAAAAGGTCAAATTCAATAGAAGTATGTATATTGCGTCTGTGTGTTGGATAAAAAGAAAACAAATATACAACATGCAATGTAGAAACCCCTCATCCAAGGGTAATCTGCAATTAAGCTTATATAGCCTCAAAACATTTTGTAACATCTCGCAATTTGAAATAACTAGGAAGAAGCTTATAATTGGAAATAGTCATTTTTAGAAAGAATTAAAATCTGAAAAAATTTGTTTAAGTTAAGGAAAGTGAGTTTTTGGTCAACTTCAAACGGCCATAACTCCTAACTCATCCTGAGTTAGGTGTAGTTCTAGATATGGTTGGGAAGCCCTTGGAATGATCTTTCCAACGCCGCCAAGTTTGCGCGATTTCGATATCGTATGAGTGAGTTATACCTTTCGGAAGTGGGGCTGTTCGAATAAGGAAAGTCTAAAACCGGATTTTTGAAGGGTAATCTAGTATTTTCCTTACCTTATTATTCTGATTCGTTTTTAAGAGTTAATTGGGGCAAAAATCAGATTTTAGTCAGTTTAGAAAAAAGTTGAGTTAACACTAGGGCTTGGAGAAAAGAGAAAAGAGGAGAAGAGAAGGAAGTCCAAGATTCGTCAAGAACGTTCAAGAATTGCTTGTGGATTTCGTCGGGGGTGATCCCTACAAGGTATGTGAGATCTTTCTGTGTTGGGTTAGTTCACCCACACACCAACTTGTTTCAAATCCTTTGGTTTGGAGTTATTTACATGTTGAAAGGTGAGGTTCTTGAAGAACAATTGTCGAATTCTTGATTGGTTGTGTTGTTGAGGATTCTTAGTGATTTGATTCGTGTTTTCGGGTGGATTTTCGAGTTAGATCTGTTGTAAGTTGAAGGTAATAATGATCCTAAGTGATTGGGGAAAGAACTAGGGAAGTTTAGAGGGTTTGGAGATGAAAAACGGAGAAGAAAAGTCGTCAAACACCTGGGGAATAGGGTGGGGCGTCGCGCCAGCCAGCGCACCCCAAACCAGTCTCTGAAGTTTGTTCCTTGGGGCGCCGCGCCAGCCAGAGCGCCCCACACAGGCCTCTGAAGTTTGGGGTTTGGCGCCCCACGCCTCTCAGAGCGCCACAGACGCCAGTTCAGCTCATTCTTCCCCCATCTTTTTGTACTAGTTTCTAAGTGATGTACCTATGTTTCCTAGTTGATTCTAACACTCTAAGGTACATCTAAACATCATGAAATCATCTATAGACATGAGATCATGAACCTTGAATACATAATCCAATTCAAGGAAAGTTAAGATCATGGTCAAAGAAGTTAATGAGTAAGTCAAAGCAAAGTTTCTTAAAGTTTTCAAGAGTCTTTAACAATGTTTTAAATTTATTTTAAGACTCAAGTTTTCAAGTTAAGCAAAGAGTAAAAAGTTGAGTTAATTTCTCAAAAGATATTAGGGAACTAAGTATTCCCAAAGAAGTTTTTAAATGTTTTTCACATTTAAATAAGAAAGAAAACCTCAATTTTCAAAGAGCCTTCGGTCTAGTTTTCAGAAAAGAGTAAATGCTTTCATAATTAAGCAAGAGGGAAAACTTTGATTTCCAAGATAGCCTTTGAGCTAAGTTTTTGAGCACTAATCTCAGATCACAAAAGAAGTATGCTTTTAAACATAAAGAACTAAGTATATTTTTGGGAGTAGTATTGAGCACCGATATGGGGATGCGAGTTTAGATAACTCAAGTCTCCATAAACCATGTAGCCATCATGGGTAGAAAAGGGTCATACTTTTTAGATGAATCCTTTTCACAATAGACTAGTGGATCCACT
>JAJOOS010027747.1:0-10034 GCA_029582725.1 Solanum chiquidenum | reverse complement strand
CCCCCCCCCCCCCCCCCCCCCCCCCCCCCCCCCCCCCCCCCCCCCCCCCCCCCCCAAGATGTATCACGATCTTAGCCAGCACTATTGGTGGTGTAGGATGAAGAGGGATATTTCAGATTTTGTTTCGGGGTGTCTGACTTGCCAACAGGTCAAGTGTGAGCACCAGCGGCCCGGAGGTATATCTCAGAGGATGCCTATTCCTACTTGGAAGTGGGAACGGATCACTATGGACTTCGTTGTGGGACTACCTACCACCATGGGTGGTTATTACTCCATTTGGTGGTTGTTGAAAGTCTGACCAAGTCCACCCATTTCTTCCCAGTTTGGGTGATGTATACGTCGGAGAAGTTAGTCAAGCTTTATATCAGTCCGATTGTGCGACTACATGGAGTTTTGGTTTGTATTGTCTATGATCGAGGTTCTTTGTTCACTTCCTATTTTTGGAAGGCATTACAACATGTCTTAGGTACACGGTTAAATATGAGTACAACCTTCTATCCTCAGACAAATGGTCATTCCGAGCGCACGATTCAGGTGTTGGAGGACATGCTTCGAGCTTGTGTGATCGATTTTGGTGCTAAATGGGATTAGCATTTTTTCCGTAGCAGAGTTTGCCTATAACAACAGTTATACCACTAGTATTCAAATAGCCCTACTTGAGGCGTCGTATGCCAGACGGTGTAGATCTCTGATCGAATGGTTTGACTTAGATAAGATGGACTCATTAGATACATACTTACTTAGAGATGATATAAAAGAGGCATGTATGATCTAGGGTGGGTTGTTGACAGCCTAAAGTCAACAGAAGAGTTATGCAGATTAGACAGTTCGAGCTCTAGTGTTCATGGAGGGTGATCATGTTTGTTTTCGAGTGTCACCCATGAAGGGTGTGATGAGATTCAGGAAGAAGGGGAAATGTTAGCCCAAAATTCATTGACCCTTTGAGATTTTGAGTCATGTGGGAAAGGTGGCCTATAATTTGGCCTTGCCACCTAACTTGTCAGTTGTGCATCCTATATTACATGTGTTCATGCTTCAAAAGTATGTGTCGGATTAGTCTCATGTACTTTCTCTTGATTCAGTTGAGTTGGGTCCAGAATTATCTTTTGAGGAGGAGCCTACAGTCATTTTGTATAGGCAGGTCCAAAATCTTAGAATCAAGCAGTTTGCTTCAGTGAAGGTACAGACGAAGCACAATTCAGTTAGTGAGGCGACTTGGGAGACAGAGTGAGATATGCGTGCCAGATATCCTCAGTTTTTTGACACTTCATGTACTTTCTTTTACTTTATGTTCGAGGACGAGCATGATTTTTAGTAGTGGATAATGTAATGACTCAGTCAGTCATCTTTGGAAAGTTTTGTAAATTTACCATTTTGCCCATTCTGATATATACTCCGAGTTGTTTTTATGTTGAGGTTTGAAAGTTGATTTTGAACTTTGAGTTATAAGTTGAGAATTTTGTAAGTTTTGAGTATGAAAGGCTTAAGTTGTTAAAAAATGATTTTTGGAGTCTTGACTGTCAGAATGGAATTTTGATGATTCCATTAGTCCCGAAACATAGAATTTGGTCTGTGAGAGTTGTCGGTTTCAAATTTGAAGCTTTTTGAAGATTTTAGATCCTAAGTTGGGAAATTGTGTAAATTTAGCTTTTAGGTTGACTTTGGTCAATATTCGGGATTCGGATGCTCGGATCGAAATTTTGAGAGTTTCGTTGGATTCGAAGGATGATTTTAAGCCTAGGTGAAGCATTGAATGATTTTTGAGAGGTCCCAAGCTTGTTTTGTCCTTTTTAGACGTTATGTTAGTTTCTTGTGGTTTTTACGGATGTCTGGTCAATGAGACTTTGAATTCGTGTTTTGATGATTTCATTAAATCCAGAAAGTCGAGTATAATTAATTTGCATATATGGTTTATGTGTACGGGATTCTGAACGAATCTTGAGGGTCTTTTAGATGATTTTGTGTTGGTTGATGTTTCTGATGTTGCAGTCCTCGCTCTTGCGGAGGGCCTTCCGTTTTGCGATCTTCGCATTAGCGATGGCCGACTCGCAAAAGGGAGACTGGACTTTTGAGCAGGGTTCACATAAGCGGACCAGGGATCGCTTTAGACATGGTCACCTAAACGGAGATCGGTTCGCAAAAGTGAGACCCTAAATTTTTGTGGGGTTCATTTAAGAGACATCATAGAGGGGTTTTGACCTGCAAATTTCAGGGTTCTAGCCTCATTTTTTATTTTTTGAGTTTGGTAAACCCTTGGAGGCGATTTTTGAAGAGATTTCATGTGCTAAATCATGGGTAAGCTTTTCTGATCCTAAAACTTCATTTCCCTTTTGATTATTTATGGATTTTAACATGAAAATTTGGGATTTTGATAAAAAATGACAAGGTATTTCAAGAACTCAAGTTCTAAACTAAAATGGACATTGTGAGCTGATTTTAAGTCCTTTTTCCAAATAATTTTTACCAATAAGTTCCAAATGTCTTGGTTAATGATCTCAAGTAAAGAACTTCTGATTCAAACTTCATTATCAAAATTGGATTTTATTTAATTGACCCATTTTTCAAAGTATATGAGTTGGATAATGTTGTTTTCAGAAATTTGTTGTGAATACTTGATTGATATAGATTGTGTGTGTCACGACTCAGATCGTCGTGATTGACACCCACACTAATCCTCCAGTGGGAGAACTATTACTACAACCCGACTAAGCAACTTAACCAAAAACTATGCATTTAAAGATACCGAAGCAGGTTTAAATGACTAATGAAATATGGAGTTCCCATAACTTCGAAAGCTTAAATAAAATAACTAAATAACTATTGCGGAAGTTTTACCCCTAGAACCTGAAAGTCATTGTACCAAAACTCTGTAAACCAATAATTCTAAGAAAAAGAGGAGCAACCCCTAAACTAACATAAGCAAAGTCAAGCTAAACAGTCTGAGTCCGAAAGAATGGACTAAACAAAGAGGATCCATCACAGTCTGGAAGAACTGGCTCACCCTTGAATCCGATCTCAATCAGTGATCTCCTAACTGAAGTCTGTCAGTAGCCTCCTGAAGATACCCTGTACTCAACAAAGAACGAGCAAGTGCAATACCAGTGTACTGGTAGGATCACGCGGCTACTCTAGTAAGCGAAATACACGCAAGCAATTACAACACAACAAACACCTATTTATAGAATACATAATACATTTCTCATTTCAAAAGCAACATACAACTTCCCAATATCGACATGAACATAATAGTCACAAGTGGTTCTCTCATGGAACCCACACCCAAAATGTTAGTGTATCGGAACGTGACACATGATTCAATGTATGTGTCGAAACGTGACACCCGATCCAATATATGTGTTAGAACATGATACCTGATCCAATGTATGTGTCGGAACGTGACACCCGATCCAATCAGCACAACCACAATCACAAACACGTCATAATGAATAGTACATAGAGTCACATGATCAAGTAACAGTTCATGGCATGTAATGGTTCACACATAATCATATCATTAGATTCAGTTCGCATTTCCTTATTCACATACATGCATGCATACAATGAAGCAATTAACCGGCGTATATCACATAAATAAACAGGGAAATCAAACCATCACCTACTTCTAAACCAAGCTTAAATCCTGCTAAGACACTTGAGCCTTCCCTTTCCGGATTCTTTCCGCTTGTTCTTGGTCTAAAACAAGTAATTTAACGTAAGGATCAATAAACAAGGCCTAATTTACCCGGATAATAAACAATCTATAAATCCATGGCCAAACCCAAGATCCTAAGGTTCAATTAGGGCTTTTCCCACCATTAACTTCAGGCTAAAACCCTCCCCCAATGATAATTACCCAAGATTCTAAGTTCTACAAATCAAATTGCATATTAGGGGAGTAATAATCTTACCTTTAGTGTTAGAAAGTGTGGAAAACTGTTAAAAATTGTATTGGGTCGTCCCTGAGCTCTCAAGAACGGAGTTTTACAAAACATAATGTTTTTGGAGTTTTTTCTCGATTTAAGTCACGACTGTTCCGCCACAGCGGCTCCGCCTTGGTGGAATTAACCCCGCTTTGGAGGCTTGCATGGAGACAGAAAGTCAAAATTTGAGTTCCAAACTACCATTTCCCAACACACCTTCAACCCTTGACGTTCAAAAAACTACTCTTTCACGCTAGGATCAGTTTCAGAAGTTCTACTTGCCCCAATTTGATTTTGTAGAGCCGTACATGCTCCTTAACATCTTATCTATCCACTCATGTGATCAAATTCATAATTAAACCCCTCCATTAATTACCATATTTCCCTAGACCTCAACTGACTCAGATTTCATCCAAATCTGGCCTAGGCTAGAAATTTGCAAGTCACTAATCAAAAGTTTTCTGGCCCAATTCTTTCCCCATTGGCTTTTCCATAACGATGGAAACAGGTCATTACAATAGATACCAATTTACCCATCACTCATCCCCAAGTGATAAGCTAGGAAAAACTGGCTAAGGTTAAGAGTAGAGCAGTACCTGAATCGTCGAATGATTAGGGATACTTGTCTCACATGTCCTTCTCAGTTTCCCAAGTAGCTTCCTCAACCGAACGATGATTACATTGAACATTCACGAACTTTATCTCCTTGGTCCTCTGCTTCTGGACGTCGCGATCAAGAATTGCAACCGGCTACTCCTCATACTAAAGGTCCTTGTCTAACAAAATTGAGTCTCATTTTATTATGTAATCCATGTGTAACATCCGGCAATTTGAAATAACGATGAAGTGGTTTAGAATTTGAAATAGTCATTTTTGGAAAGAATTTAAAAATCTGTAAAATTTGGTTATGGGAAACAAATGAGTTTTTGGCCAACTTTGAGCAGTAATAACTCCTAGCCCAGGATGCGTTAGGTATAGTTACAGTTATGTTTGCGAAGCTCGTGTAATGATCTTTCCAACGCTGTCGAGTTTGCTTGATTCCGAGTTCGTATGAGTAAGTTATGCCCTTTGGAAGTTGGACAGTTGGCAGGGAAGTCTGTCCAAAAAATGTAAGGGTATTTTGGTCTTTTCCCTAACCAATTCTTTTGGTTATATTAATGTGTTAGACTGATTTTAGATCAGTTTTTCCCATTTTAAAGTAGTGAGAGCAAGGGTTTGAGAGTGAAGAGGAGAAGAAGAGGAAGAAGAGATGATCAAGCAAGATTTCATCAAAGATCGTCGTGGATATCGTCGGGGGTGATCCCTACTAGGTATGTGAGTTCATAGTGTTGGGTTGGTTCTTTTCCCCACACGCTAAACTCGTTTTATTTCCGATAAAAGATTGGTTGTGTTGTTGAAGTTGTTGGTTGTGTTGTTGATGTTGTGATTGTGTTGAAGTCTTGTTGATTTGGGACATGTTTCCGGGTTAAATCTATTGTATGTTGAGGGGTTTTATGTTTCTAAGTGTTTGGTGTTGGAACCTTTGAGGTTGAGAGGGTTTAGAGTTGGAGAAAGGAAGGAGAAAAGTCGAGTTTTCGGGGAAAAGTGGTGGCGCGTCGCGCCTTGCAGAGCGCCCCAAGAAGTGTTCTGAACTTCCACCCTTGGTGCGCCGCGCCTAGCAGCGCGCCTCAGCTGCCCTTCTGAACTTTGTGGTCTGGCGCCCCACGCTTCTCAGAGCGCCAAGGGCGCCAATCTTCCCCATTCATTCTCCACTTTTTCATGCATGTTCCATGGTAATGTACCTATGTTTTATAGTTGTTTTCAGCACTCCAAGGTACGTCTAAACGTCAAGAACTCATCCATAAATATGTGATCATATACCTTGAATCCATAATCCAATTCAAGGCGAGTTAGGATCAAGTCAAGTGGTGTTAGAGTCAAATCGAGAAGCAAGTCTTTAAAGTTTTTCAAGAGTCTTTATTGAACGTTTTAACTTCATTTTAAGGCTCCAGTTCCAAGTTGAGTAAAGAGTATAGAGTTGAGTTCACTTTCTCAAAAGTTAGTAGGGAACTAAGTATTCCCAAAGAAGTTTATAAATGTTTTTACATTTGAGTAAGAAAGGAACTATGTTTTCCAAAAGAGCCTTTGGGCTAAGCTTTGAGTAATTATCTCAAATTAAAGAAAGATGTGTTTAAAACACGTATGAGTTAAAGTATTTTTGGGAGTAGTCTTGAGCACCGAGTTGGGGACATGAGTTCATATTAACTCAACTCTCCATAAGAACCATGAGCCAACATGAGATTTAACGGGTCATACTTTTTAGATGATCCCGTAAGTTAAGCTAGTGGATCCACTTAGCATAGTTAGCTTCCTATATCACGTCAAGGTATAGGATGTTCCTTGGGCAAGGTGAGGTAAAACGTTGTATCACCACTCAGTTTCCTAGTGGTGGTTATCGGTTAGAGAAACTCCCACAGTAGAAAATTGCATGGTTCCTCGAGGGGTTCTGCTTAGTATGAATGGGGGTATGGGACTTCATTCATGCATTGCACAGGTAGACTTTGAGAGGAAGCATGGTATTTTATGATATTATAAATATAATGTTGACGTCATGTTTTAAATAGTTTACAAGCTTTATATATTGCATGTGTCTTATTGCTTTATATATTGAGTTCAGTCTTTCATGAGTTGAACAGAGCCAAGGTAAGTGTTCTCTTGTATTCCTTTCAAGCTTAAGTTGTGGTTTAGCTTTCCAGCTCGCATACTCGTACATTCCATGTACTGATGCCAGTTGGCCTGCATCTTACTACGATGCAGACACAGGTACACAGGATCAACATCCAACACGTCGTTGATCCAGCTGAGCAGTTCAGAGTCAGTGGTGAGCCTTCTTGCATTCCGGAGGACTCGGTTATTTTGTGTTCCTAGTTTTGTTTTATTAGGGTGTTGCGGGGTCTGTCCCAACATCCATCTCAGTATTTTTAGATGCTTCATAGACAGTCAGTTAGTTAGTTTTGAGTCTCTCATGCATGTATATATGTAAATATTCTATTTTGAGACTCGAGTTGCCTTTTGGCCAGATTTTATTAGTTGGGTTATTTTATAACCTTTCATTGCATTGAGTTATGCTGTTGAGTTAGGTTTCCGCTGAGTTAAGAAAGACAGGCCAAGGGTTCGCTTGGGGCCAACAATGGTCTTCGAGTGCCGGCCACGCCCAGGGTGTAGGCTCGGGGCGTGACACCATCTTCCCATGATACTTCTTCAACATGAACACATGAAACACTGGATGAACATCCAGATAAGCTAGGAGGTAAGGATAACCTATAAGCCACTGGCCCTACACAGTTAAGGATCTCAAATGGTCCAATGTATCGAGGACTAAGCTTGCCCTTCTTACCAAATCTCATCACCTCTTTTATGGGTGACACTTTAAGAAGAACTTGCTCACCAGCCTGAAATGTCATGTCTCTTACCTTACGGTCTGCATACTTTTTATGTCGACTTTGGGTTGCTAGAATCTTAGCTTGGATGTTTCTCACCTTATCCTGAGCATCTTTCACCAAATCAACCCCCAAAGGTTTCACATCTCCAGCCTCAAACCACCTTATGGGTGATCTACATCCCCTCCCATAAAGTTCCTCGAACGGTGTCATGTCTATGCTGCAGTTGTAACTGTTATTATAGGAGAACTCACACAAAGGTGGAAACTTATCCCAATGCCCTCCAAAGTCAATCACACATGCCCTCAACATGTCCTCTAACACTTGAATAGTTCTCTTTAACTGTCCATCCGTTTGTGGATGGAAGGCTGTGCTAAAAGTGAGTTGAGTGCCCAACTCCTCATGCAATTTTCCCCAAATATTGGATATGAACTGTGTACCCCGGTACGAGATGATAGAAAGGGGAACTCCATGCAACCTCACTATCTCTTTCACATACACCTTAGCCAATTGTTGCGCATTATAGTCTACTCTGACTGGAATGAAGTGGGCTGACTTAGTTAGTTTATCAACCACTACTCAAATGGAATCAAACTTCCCCAAGGTCTTGGGAAGACCAACCACAAAAGTCATAGCTATCCTTTCCCACATCTATTCAGGAATTGGCATTCGTTGAAGCAAACGTGCAGGCCTTTGGTGCTCATACTTTACGTGCTGATAGTTTTAGGACTTAGCCACAAACTCAGCTATGTCTTTCTTCATGATAGGCCACCAATAAAGTCGTTTCAAATCTTTGTACATCTTGGTCACACCCAGATGAATGGAATACCGCGAACAATGGGATTTTGTCGACATCTTCTGAATCAAGTCATCCACTCGAGGAACAAAACTTCTTCACTTAAAACTGAGCACACCACCCGCGTCAAGAGTCACATCTTGTGCCTTGCTAGACACTATCTTCTTTCTGAGCTCATTCAAACTCTCATCCTCAAATTGTTTGGCCTTGATCTCCTCACTGCTGGCTAACACCCCACATTTTCTTTGAGATGCCCAACTGTATGAACTTAGACTCCAAGGTCTGAATCTCCTTGGCCAATACCGCTTGGACACACTCAAGCAAGCTAGACTACCCATAATCACCATCTTCCAACTTATGCGTCTGCCACCACGTTAGCCTTACCTGGATGATACTGGATGGTAACATTATAATCCATGAGTAACTTGATCCACCTTTGTTGTCTCAGATTTAGGTCTTTTTGAGTGAATACATGTTGTAGGTTACGATGGTCAGTAAACACCTCATACATGACACCATAAAGGTAATGCCGCCAGATCTTAAAGGAAAACACTACTGCTGCCAACTCCAAATCATGCGTCGGGTAGTTCCTCTCATGCACCTTCAACTGCCGCGATGCATAAGCTATAACATTCTTATCCTACATCAACAAAACACCTAAACCCGAATGTGAAGCATCATAACAAACAATGAAATCTTTACCTTCCACCGATAGTGCCATAATAAGTGTTGTGGTCAGAAGAGTCTTGAACTTTTGAAAGCTTTCCTCACATTTTTCAGTCCATTCGAAAGGCACCTCTTTTTTGGTCAGCCTTGTCAGATGTGTGGTGATAGAAACAAAATTCTTCACAAACCGACGATAGTAGCTGGTGAGCCCCACAAAGCTCCTAATTTCAGTCACAAAACTAGGCCGGACCCAATTCCTGACTGCTTCGATATTTTGGGGATCTATCATTACCCTTCCCTTGAAACCTTATTCCCCCAAAAGGCAACTGAAGTCAACCAAAACTCACACTTGGAAAATTTGGCATACAACTTCTATTTTTTAAGCACACCCAAAACAATCTTAAGATGGTTGGCATGCTCTTCCTTACTCTTCAAACAAACCAAAATGTTGTCACTAAAGACGATAACAAAAGAATCCATAAATGGTTTGAACACACCATTCATCAAACTCATGAAAGTTGCAGGCGCATTTGTCAACCCAAACGACATTACTAAAAACTCATAGTGCCCATAGTGGGTCCTGAATGTCGTTTTTTGGTACATTCTCAGGCCTAATCTTTAACTGATGGTAACCAGACCTTAGATCAATTTTAGAGAAAACCAACACACCTTGCAACTGGTCAAAAAGGTCATTAATCTGAGACAATAGATACTTATTTTGAATGGTGACCCTATTCAATTGTCGGTAGTCTATGCTAAGGCTGGTAAACGAACAGGACCGGATCAACAGGACCGGTTTTATCGGAACCGGTCCTCGTTACCGGATTTCGTTACCAGAACCGGGTCTTACCGGAACCGGTTTTACCGGAAATTTCCAAAGGTTCCGTCCGGTCCCTTAGTTACCGGATAGGAACCGGTTTGGACCGGACCGGAACCGGTTCTTACCGGATCATTGTGTACCGGTAATTGTTTTTTATTTTTTTATTAACTTTAATTAGTATATAATATTATATTATTAATTAATAAAATTATATTATTAAAAACCTTCAATTTAAAACTTTAAACTTTAAACCTTAAAGTTTAAAATTGACTTTAAATTTTAAAGTTTATATTGAATTTAAAGTTTAAAATTGAATTAAAGTTTAAAGTTTATATTGAATTTAAAGTTTAAATCTTAAAATTCAATTTTATATTAAAGTTTAAACTAATATTAAAATAGTTGAAAATTAAATT
>JAJOOS010027745.1:0-10507 GCA_029582725.1 Solanum chiquidenum | reverse complement strand
TAAATTACTTGTTTAATTCACTATTGATACAAGTTTTATTTAGTTTACATATCACATAATGCTCTTTCGTTTGCTACATTTTGCATTCATGTTTAATTCATTTTTAATTCAACTTTAATATGTGTGTAATACATTTTAATTCAAGTTTAATTCATTTGACATTTTTTTATGTTTCTTCATTTGTTATGATTAGATTACTTGTCTAATTAATTTTTGATACAAGTTTTATCAGTCTACGAATCATTTACTGCTCATTTGTTTGCTACATTTTGCATTCATTCTTATTTCTCTTCTAATTCAATTTTAATATGTGTGTAATACATTTTTAATTCAAGTTTAATTCATTTTGTAGTTTATTGGTGATGCTTCGGAACAAAAACATGATTAATTTGACCGTATTGCTTTACTTCAATTTATAAGACATGTATAATACATATTTTATTCATTAAGAACATGAGCTTAGAAATTATAGTGATTGGCAACTTAATTTTCAGGGACAAATAGAAAAAGAATGAACTCAGGAATTTATTCTCCCTTTTAGAGGCATAACCAACTGAATGTATGGCTGAAAATTGTGGATCTTTCAATTATAATATTATAAAATTGACACCTTGCACAGGGAGGCAAAAAAAAAGAGAGAAAGAGGGGACAGAGAAAAAGGAGAAAGAGGCGAGACAAAAAACAGAAATTTAATAAAATAAATAGTATTGTTATATATTGTTATAAATGGTAATAAATAGAGAGTATATTTAAAATAAGTAATTATTTTTTAAAATGGATCCACCCAAATAATTATTCCTTTGAATATCTAGTGTTTAAAATAGATGACTATAAAATTGCCATTTAGCAAAAGTCTAAATTAGGAATAAGAAAATAAATATGATAGTTGAGATATTTCTAAACCATTAATTATATAAAGGAAAAAAGAGTCTATACCACAAATATAATTTAACATATTATTATGGCAAATTACTTATTCAATCTTTCAAATTAATACTAATCATAAACACATATAATTGATTTTTAGGTGTGAAATTCTTTAAATACATATAATGCATGCATAAAATAAGAAAACTCATCTATAAATCTTATTTATATAAACACCAACCATTTACTGTAGTTTAAAATATTTGTTTAGTTGATAATAATATACACAATAATAACTTATGCAAATGAAATCAAGAAAGCTCTTGACGTCGTACAACATTGTTAAAGACACTATTATTGCCTTAGTTTAACCACAGGAGGAAAAAACAAATTAAAATATATTTACCATGAAAACGTTGGAAAGTTGGAGAAATTAAATAGTGCAGGGGGGTAAAAGGTCATTTTCAAAGTTTGGTATCATAACAACAATTTCGGCCAAAGTTGGAGTATTTTTCAGACCCTTATCCCTATTTTTTAAGACATTGTATTTAGTATATTCAAAGGGTGATATAGTAAATTACATTTCTATTCATAATTTTTTAAGGGGTGTGCCAAGTCAATAGTGAACAACTATTGTTGGACAGAGGCCAGAGGGAGTATATATGCATAGATTACACACACAAAAAAATTTCACACTCCATTTCCATTTTAACATGAGATTTGATTTTGCAGTCTTTTACAAACATATTTTTAGTTTTATGTTCTTTTACTAGAGATTTTCATTTTTATACGTACGAGATCTTTATTTTTACTCAAGAGATTTGAAAATTATCATTTTCTTCAAACAATAAATATAAGGTGTAATGACTAGTTACCCCTATTAATTAGATTATTTTTTTTGAATTGAGCAGTATTAAAAAAAATTATTACTTTTTTAATGTCACGATCCAGATCGTCGTGAGTGGCACCCATACTAACCCTCTGGTGGGAGAACCATTAATACTAATTAGCTACCAAAGAACTACACAACTTAATCAAAACTAAGACATTTAAAGTTACTGAAGCAGGTTTAAATGCTAAGGAAAGAAATAGGGAGTTCCCATAAACTCCAAACAAAAGTCTAACAACCAAAACAAATGCGGAAGTAATACCTAGAACCTGAAAGTCAATGAACCAAAACTCTAACAAGAACCATAAGTCTAAACAAGAAGGCGTACAACCCCATACTAAACATAAGAAATCTAAGGAACTAGTCTAAGTCCGAAAATGTGGACATAAACAGAAAGAGAACTCATGACAGCTCAGAAGAACTGGCTCACCCTTGAATTCGAAATGATCACTGATCTTCTAAGCGAAGTCTGTCAATAGCCGCTCGAAGATGCCCTGTACTCAACAAAGAAAGAGCAAATGTAGTATCAGTACACAACCCCAGTTTACTGGTAGGATCACACGACTATCCCACTAAGTGCTGTTTTATTTGGAAAATATAATTAGACTAATGTAGTATCAGTACACAACCCCAATTTACTGGTAGGATCACACGACTATCCCACTAAGTGCTATTTTATTTGGAAAATATAATTAGACTGGTTTAGAATCGCCACTTAATTTTTAGGAAAAATCAAGAAAACTACTTTTTCAAAAGATTAAAACAACAAATCTAATGAAAATATTAAAGGGGTTCGAGGTTCATATTAGCATTTCGGGAAAGGTTTGAAAACACCCGAAATGCCCGCTAATATGTGGTTATCCGGCAATAAACTATTTGGCTAAATTTATTTGACTTAAATTGAATTGAACAATTTTTGTAGTTAGAACTATTTAAAGGGAGAAAGGGAAAATATTAAAATATACCTCAGTACAATAGTTTACAAAATTATATTTTTTTAGATCAAAGGAAGCGAGTTCTTAATTAGTTAATTTTCTTAGAAAATTGGTTCAGAATGGCTATCTTTCGGAGAATTAAATTGTTGTAACCTTAAGACTAACAACAAGTAATGACAGATAAACAAATATGAAACAGTAAAGTAAAGAGAGAAATTTGGGCCCAAGTTTGGTTTACTGTTCGCCTGTGCCAATACTTGGGCCTAATCTCATTTTGGGCCGAAGACCCATTCAAATCATCTGCATCTGTCTTAGTCTAACATAATGAAAATATTGTTCTTTGGGCCTTAGGCTCAATTTTTCCACCTGTCCTAATTCTAACAAGATAATAGCAAAAGTGGACTTAGGCCCAAAAGTAACAAAATACAACTCATAATAAGTAAAGGTGGATTTTTAGCCCAAATTTTTAACTCCCGATCTGCTCCAATATTCTTGTGGGACACGTTCGCCAATTTTTGAAGGACATGTTCTTCGATTTTAATGGTTGACCGACTCGGATAAGAGAATTTTGGGCCTTCGTGGCCCTCTCGAAATGCAAAGGTAAAGTCCATGAGGACTTGGACATATTTCGCATGTATCAAAAATGAGAATAAAAATTAGCATTTGTATAAATTGATGGCCTCGGGTTATATCAACAAATATCAGCAGTAAGTAAGACTAAACAGTCACCGACAAAAGGGTTAAAAGCACACTACGTCATGAATCATTGCCAAGCAATACTTTATGTATTAAAATTCAGAGAAAAGAAATAGAATATATAAGCTAGAAGGTAACCTATTCTGCAACTCGTGGAACATGTATTCCGTGTTAAAAAAACATTTGTAAACTAAGTGAAACCAAGGAAAGCTACTGCAATTTTAACTAGCAAAACAATATACTAAAACAAAAGATTTTTAAGCTTCAAAATATTGAACAATTAGCAGATATTTAACTGATCCGAACCAAAGGGTGGCAAAGATATTAAATACTTCCAGTTAATCACTAAACTGGCCAAATGCATTTGTTGATCTGGCTAACAAGTAAATGCAAGCAGAAAAGGGAAATAATCATGATTTTGAAAGCATTTCACATGCTTAGGAGGTTGATTACAAATGACAAGCATTTTTTTTTTTACTAGAATACGGGCAAAATATAGATGTAAACTTGATTCAAATGAGGCATACTGAACCATAGGACAACCATGAGGTTAAATAAAATAGAGCACCCATTTGTTGCATCCAACACACAGTAACTAAAACAACACACCATTTCATATTAGTGAATTTTCCAAGATTTTGCTTTCATTTAGAAAGAAGGCCAGACCTTAAAATAGTAAAACCGGATGCGGATATGGACATCAACAAACAAGGGGAACGAAGGCATACAAGCTCAATGGTATTCAAACAAATAAACTCAAGAAGGAATAGTGAAATACCCTTAAAATGAACAACAAAAAAGCGTCGAGTCTAGGCACGAATAAACAAAATCAAAAATGACACTCACTAGTAGACAATGAAAAAACTAAAGCATCATAAATAAGGCGTATCAATATGTCAAAAACTTAATAGCTATCAGCAGGAGACAAACTTCCAGAATACCAGTAAGACACCATTTTGAAACATAAAGGAAGAAAAATCATACGAAGGGGGAGGCGTTACCTTTCTGGAAGCAGCGGACGGGGACGAGACGAGCTAGAAGACGGCTGACTTCCACCACCACACGTTCCAACTCAAGCAACGATAATCGAAACTAGTTCTCTCTATTTTCTTGAAGTATTTAGTAGGTATTTTAGCTATTTTTGCTTAAGCTATTTGTGTGTATCTTTGCTAAAAAAAAAATCCCCTCTTTTCGGTGAGTAAGAAAAGAATATATAGGGGATTATTAGGGTTTCTTCCGGAGGGAAAAGAGATGGAAAACAGACAGAAAATGAGGTCCCAAATTCAAAATTCAAACTTCCCCAAATCTTTCACCATTTCGGGGGAGACACATTTTTCTGAGGTTTTCACCCTATTCCGAAAGAGGAAAGGGCGAGATGGACGCTCTTGATCGAATCTCTCGTCCTTGGACGCCGACGTGTCTTCATTTTGGGATTGCAAGGACGAAAACGCGGGCTGGCAGGTGCTTTTTGCTGTTGTTGCAGCAAGGAAGACGTTGGGGAAGAAGACAAAATTTCACAGCATAGTACTGGCACACGTCTTGCTCACGCTATGAAGATTTCTGTGTATCTCTATTTGGTTTTGCTGCTTTTCTGTGTATCGTTGTGGACGTTTGGAATGGGCTGTTAACGCTGTGAATTTGCTCTGTACAGCTGCTGTGAGGTTGAACATTTGGGTTTCTTTTGAGCAAGATTGGGCCGGGTCGGGGGAGAAATGGGCCGCTGGTTTGAGCTGGAAAAGGGAATTGAAATGGGCCTTTTAAAATGTTGTTGGAATGTATGTGTACGTATGGTATGGAACGGGCTGAAGAGAAAATTATTGTATCGTTGTTGTTGGAAGAAAAGGCTTGATTTGGTCTTAAAGAAAAAGTCTATCTAACTTAAAAATTAGCCAATACTATTTAGGGTTGACCATTTGAATGAGAATTGGTAAATGATGACTCAGAAATATAGCCAAATTGAATAAACATTTTTAACCGAAATGAATCTAGTTAATAATTCGGCTAAAAATTAAATAAGGTGAATCAATAACAAATTAATTAGCGAGCTTCTTAATCTTAACGGAATAAAATAATTAACTTAATAAAAATAACTAATCCAACAACATAGCTATAAGTCAAACTAAATTAGATTAATAAGGCGTTTAACGTTAAAATAATAATAATAATAATAATAATAATAAAATCTTTTTCAAGATAGTTTTCAAGTGTTTATAATATATATTAGTTACATACGCAACAATATAAAACATATTTAATATTTAAAATATTATAAAAGTGAATAAAATTCTTAAAATATCTTGAAACATATTTTGAATTTTTATAAAATTAGTTATTTCAAATTGTTTGGAATTAAGGAAGCTAGCAAATTAATTTTTATCGTAGAGGGTCAAAATTAGGTGTCAACAACAACATACATAAGTCAATACAACATAATAATAACATGCATACACCGAACATATACAATATCAATACCATTTACGAATAGCGATCAAGTTCACAATTCTCAATTACACAGTTATATCAAGCCAATGGTACTCTTATGGAACCCACACCCAAACTGTTAGCGTACCGGTACATGGTACCCGATCCAATGTTTATGCCGGAACGTGGCAACCGATCCCATGTTTATGTCGGAATGTGGCAACCAATCCAAGTTAGTGTGTCGGAACGCAACACCCGATCCATTCAACAAGCCACAATCACAATCACAAAGTACATTCTCAAAATCATACAATCAAGTCATGATTCATGGCATTCATATTTCATCTATCCTCATTTACAATTAGTGTGATCAATAATGCAATATCTGCATACATACATGTATTATAATGATGCAAGAACAAACATACATCACACAACATGAAATCACAACCATCACATACCTCAAACAAAGCTTGGATCCCCTAAGAAACTTGATTCTTCCCTTTTCGGATCCTTTCCGCTTGTTCTTGGTCTACAAACAATTAATGTAACACGGGAATCAATAAACAATAACTAATCACCCGAATTACCAACAACCCTGACAACCTTAGATCAAGCCCATGATCCCAATATCCAAATTAGGACTTTTTCCACCATATATTCCAGATCAAAATCCTCCCCCATTGATAATTATCCATTAGATTACATTCTACGGATCGAAAAATGGATTCGGGGAGTTAAAATCTTACCTTTAGCCTCAAGAATGGTGAAAAATGGTCAAGAAAAAACATGGGGTCGTCTCCTAGCTCTCAAAGTCGAAAAGTGCAGAATAAAATGTTTTTTGGAATTTATTTCCAACTTAAGTCGCGTCTGTCCCGCCACAACGGTACTCACCCCATTACAACGGCCCTGCCCTGGCGGGAAAATCCCGCCTTAGCGGCTTGCACGGAATCAGTGAGCAAATTTAATAATTTCAAGACCCCCATTTCACAACACACATTCAACCAACGACACTCAGAAACTACCCGTTCACGCTAAGATCAGTTTCGGGAGTTCTACTCACCCGAATTCAATTCTGTAAAGTCGTACTGGTTCGTTAACGTCTTAGCTATCTACTCATGTGATCAAATTCATAATTAGATCACCCAATTGTTACCAGATTTCCCTAGACCTTACTGACTCCGATTCTGTCCAAATCTGGACTAGATTGGAAAATTTCAAGTTACTACGAAAAAGTTTTTTGGCCTAAAAATTTTCCCTGTTGGCTTTTCTATAACGACGGGAACAGGTTGTTACATTTAATATTAAGGATAGTTGAAAATAATTGCCAAATTTTATCTTAAATTTCAATGTATAAACCAAGTCATATATTTTTTCTTAAAAAGAGAACTATTTGAGAAAATTGAACAACAACTTATAGCAGGGACCAAATAAGATTATCACATTTAAGAACAAAAGAGTGACAAAAAAAAACTAAAATAGAAATATGACTAGAAGAGATTATATTTATCGTTCTTTTTACACAATTTTTTTCAATAAATTAGACCACAAGGGTCATGCATCACAAGCATATTACATTACTAATTCATTTTAATGTAAACAAGATTATCTTTACCCTATGGATTGACTGATGATATCTAGTACAATTTTTTAAGTACTATAAAATAAATAGTATAGGATAGATCCACATTGATCAATCACATAAACTTATACTTCATATGATTATCAAATAAAAAAGTAATCATTTTGTTTTGCCTTTCTTTTGATCCTCTAAATTAAACCACCATCTGTTTATATAGGATCATCAAAGTAAATCATTGAAGAAATACAAAGAAGCAACATAAAATTTAAATTCACACTATGGATCAGAAACTACAAATAAGTAAAAAAGAATTCAGTTTAAAATAAATGCATGCTTATATACCAACATAATTAATGGGCATGAGTTTTTTTTCTTAAATGCAAGAAATTAATAAATAGATACCTTGTAAATAAATAAATAAATTTCACTTCTTCTATTGTTGAGAAATTTGAGCTAAATCATCAAAATTGCTTTGCTAGTCCATTACTATTAGTAACATCAATTTGGAACGTACAAACTACAATGACAGATGTTTCAATATTTCTATATAAATTGGATATTTTCCTAAAATGAAACTTATTGTTATGGAAAAATTATAATATCGAGGAACTACCGTGAAAGAAAAATCTAATCAATCACAAAAATTAAAATCTCGATTATTTCGATTCTATCAAAATTCTCTCCACTAGTGAATTTGTAGTGCATCATCTCATATTAATTTGTGCTCTTCTATTTAAGTTGTATTCGAGTTTAAAAGCAAAGGTGATTGGTGAAAGAATATTATCGTATTGACTTTTGGGTAAGTTATATCTATACGTGAGATTAATGTTGAAGGTTAGGGAATATGCTAAGGCATCGACAATGAAAATTGTGATTAAGGTAAGAAGACATATGGAGAGATATTGCGTGCATTATTATATATGTTGGCATAATGTATTGTTGTTTCTGTTGATTTTGTGATGCTTTACGTGAAACTAATTCAGGTCGGCACATGATGCCTACTTAGTGTGTATGGTGGATTGATACTATTCTTGTTATACCTTTCGTTGGTATAAGTATGTTTCAGGTTGCTTGAAGCGTGGGATGACAATTACTTATCATCAACTACCATGCATCTAGTATTATGTTCTCAAGTAGAAGTTGTATGAGTATTTTTCGTTATTTATTATATTTTCTATTCATATTTTATTAGCAACTCTTTTACCCGTCTAGACTAGGTCCTTGAAATGGTAGATGCAAATTGGAAAACATTAGAGGTAGATGCAAATTGGAAAATATAGAGGAATTAATTGAATCCTAGCTTGTTGAACAGCAAATCTAAGCACTGAAACCTCCCAATTATGATCATGATAGGACACAAGTCCTCCATATTAGGAAACCTCTCGACAACAAATAATTTTGATAAGAGAAGTTTAGTATTTTGAATAATTAATAGAGAGATTAATGTGGTGCAAAAGAGATAGTATTAAATTAAAGTCAAGATTATATAAGAATAATTTAGTCAAATAACTTTTTTAATTAATTTTTTTTAAGAGGTGAAAAATAAATATGACAAATAAAAATGCACTAGAGTAGTAGAATGTTCAATATTGAAATAATGTATTACTTCATTAATTATGTAAATTTTTTATATTAATAATTAATTGATTTGCAACAGTTTATACGTAGAGATTGCATTCAATGCTACTCCTAGCAACATTAAAGACCACAAGGATTTCGTAAATCCCTATACTTATTATAATTATATATTTGACACATGTTTCTTGCTCCAAGATAAATATGACTATAAAAGTGTCCTTTAGCAAAGTAAAAAAAAAATCAGGAATAAGAAAATCAAAATGATTTGCTGAGATATTTATAAATCATTGATGATATAGAGAAATAATTTATACCATCAAAAAATAAGTTAACAGAGTAGACTAAATTACTTATTTTGATGTGATTTAGTTCCGGATTCTTCTTTTTCTCCCTTTGTTTTAAAAATAATAATAATTATAACGTCTTTGATAAAGTTGAGTGACGTCAAGATCACTCTTAATTTCATCTACACAATATATATATATACACTTTGTGATACTCTAAAATTGAATTGTGATATTCTAATACTTTGTATAATTTAATGTATAAATTGAGAGTTTGAGATTGGTGACTTTTCTTAAAAGAAAGAACTATTTGAGAAAATACAAGAACAACTTACAAGAGGGGCAATTTTTCATATTAAAAAACAACAAAAGATAACGAAACTGAAAATAATTCATATCTAGCTATCTAGAGAAGCATCATTTTCTATGACATGGTTAAACATAACAATCTAAAATTTTCCTTTGACCCCACTTGTAACTAAAAAGGAAACATGACTAGAAGACAAAAGGTGCTCATAGTAGAGTTGGCGGAGAGGGAGAAAAAAGATCAATTCCTCTTGTCCATTTCATCCCCATAAGATGGAAGTAGTAATTCTTGGAGTTCTGCAAAATCCATCAAAATATTGCCATACGTGTTCTCCTCCTCTTCAATATCGTCTTTGTTCTCCACCACAACATCAACCATTTCGTTATTTCTCTCAATTTCAAGTGTAGGTGCAGTTGGACTAATTGAAGAGGCGTCAACTTTGAAATGCTTAGCACGCTTGGACGAGGATGATGATGCATTCAAGTTTAACGCTTTGGGCACAATATTTATACTTTTTGGAAGTTTGCGTTTGGAACTATTGTTGTATAAAGCAAGAGATCTACGATATGTAGGAGGATCATGGTTGTGTTCATCAGAATAGGACACCAAAAAATAGTTCTCATTCTTTGGGCTTTTCTCAATTATTTTTGTAGCTTTGCAGGATCCTGATGTACTACATTTAAAGTAGTTCCTGATATATCATATACACAAAATATAATTAGTACTGGTCAAATATTACATTTGTCTTTTTATCACGAAAATTGAAAACTGAACAACATTTTCTACGATATGAAAAAATGATAAAGAGAGCAAACCTCGGGAATGGAGAATCTTTGATTAACTTCTGACCATACTTACGCCATGCCCATTTATCATCTGTGAGTTCCTCTTGCAACACTTCATAGAAAACTCTTGTTGACTGATTTTTTCTGATTTCAAATCAAAAGT
>JAJOOS010027744.1:0-13934 GCA_029582725.1 Solanum chiquidenum | reverse complement strand
TTTTTTTTTTTTAAGTTTGTTGTTAAAATATATTTTCAACTTCAAAATTTCATTTTTTTCACCCTTACCCTCGACCCCCCACCCTCTTCCCCCCCACCCCCCATCCACCACCTACCAGCCCCCCACACCCCAAGAAAAAACTTAAGTTTGTTTTTTTAAAATATTTTCAACTTCAATTTTTTATTTTTCCCCCTACCCTCGATCCCCCCCCAGCCACCCCCAGCCCCCCGCCCCCACGCCCCCAAAAAAAATTAAGTTTAATTTCAAAAATAATTTTAATTTCAAAAATAATTTTCTACTCTAGTAAAAATAAAAGATATTTCTCAAAAATATTTTGCAGTGAACAACAAATAATGCAAAAAAAGGGAAAAATTGTTGAAAAAAAAAGAAAGAGGGTTTAATTGTCCTTTCAACGCTTTTTTTACTGTTGGCCCCCTCGATTTTTACATCTGACGCACCTAATTTGATTGTATTTCACGCATTTTGCCAGGTAGGATCCGAGTGTTTTTTTGTTTAAGTTTTGGATAGTTAAAGTGCCTATTTGTGCACTCAAAAAGTTAAAGGTCAAAGTTATAATTTGAAGCCAAGTTAAGGGTCCAATTTATGTATTATGCTAAAAATCAAAGTAGAAGACTCTATTCAAGATTTTTCTTCAAGGTAAGTCTTTATCCAAGAATTCCATTTTTTCAACTCAAATTTCTTCATACAATTATGAATCACTAATAAAAAAAACATAATTCTTGGCCATAGAGATTTCAATAAACTAATTCAAGAATCTCAAGAAAGGTTTTCTTGATCGTGAACCTTCAAGCTAGGGTTTCAAGGCTTCTAATCAAGTTCTTCTTCAATATTCTTCAAGATTCTTCAAGATTCTTCAAGAACCTTGTTCTTCCAGGTATGTAAGGGTATCATAGTGTTAGACTAGTTCGTCCTCACGTCCTACATCTACTTTCAGATCAGTAAAAGAGTAATCTAGGATACTTTCCCTAGATTTGAGTATTCTTGATATAAGTTGATTTTGAGTTCTTGAGTTCGTGTTTCTTTTAAATGTGCTATTCCTAATTATAGAATTGCTATATTGTTATTGAGATCCTTCATATAATGAATCATAATTCTTGAATTAATAATTCAAATTCAAGAAAGAGTTAAGAGTAGAGTTCAAGAAAGTCTTTGTGTTCAATTGTGAATACTTTGAGATCGATCAACTGTCAATTTTGAGCTAGGTTTTGAGGAAGTAAGTATGAGAATCAGATGAGTCGTATACACGAGTTTCATATTGTTATGTAGACCCTTGAGTCAAGTCGTTCATGTCCGTACATTTCACGTGGACTCCATAAATTGAGTATCTTTGAGAGGAGTAGTATCTTCAAGTTCTAAGTCTTGAATATTGAGTTCTTAATCCCTTTTGAGATTTTATTCCTAATCGTGGGACTATTAAGTATTACCCATGAAGTCCTCTAGTTAAGTTGTTCATGCCCATAATTTTGCATGAACCATATGAGTCGAGCAGTCTTGAGATGAGAGGTATCATTGAGTCCCTGAGTTAAGTAGTTCATGCCCATAATTCTGCATGAACCGTTCGAGTCAAGCATTCTTGAGATGAGTAGTATAATTGAATCCTTGAGTTCTGGAGTTGTTGAGTTCTAAGTATTGAGTTCTATGCATGGTTATTGAAAACCTAGAATGGAGTCATTCACGTCCTTAATTCGGCATGAATCCTATTTTAAGAAGTCTTTTTATAAATTATTTTAAAACTTGTTTTAATGACTTGAGCACTGAGTTGAGGAGGAGTCGAGCTGAGTTCATTTTCTTTAAAATTATATATGGGAACTAAGTATTCCCAAGAGTAAACATTTTTACATTTAAGATGAGAGAAAACAGAGATTTCCAAAAAGGTTTTGAGCGGTTTCAGTACCATCTCTTTTAAGAGATATTTTTGAGTAATAATCTCAAAACACAGAAAGAGTTATGTTTTTAAACATATGAGCTAATTATATTTTGGGAGTAGTATTGAGCACCGATATGGGGGAGAGTTCAGACAACTCACAACCCCCATAAACCATGTAGCCAACGTGGGTAGAAAGGGTCATACTTTTTAGATGATTCCTTAATGCTTTTTATCATAGACTAGTGGATCCACTTAGTAGTAGGACTTATACCCTGGCAAAGTATTAGACAGTTCTGGCAGCATGGGCGAGACGTTGTATCATCATATAGCTCATAGTGATGGTTGTCTGTTAGAGAAACTCCACAGAGATATTTTGTATTCTTATATACACAGAGTTTATTTTGTATTCCATATACAAACAGTTATTTTGTATCCATGTATACAAACTGAGTTATTGTTGTATTCTTAAACACATTGAATTGCTTTCTACTGTTTTAAAAGTTTTCTATATATTGCATCTTTTATTGTTGCTTTATCTTAAGTTGAGTATCCAGAGTTGAGTATCTTAAGTTGAGTATACGGAGTTGAGTATCATATCTGTTACGACCCAGACCGTCATGAGTGGTACCCACACTAACCCTCCGGTGGGAGAACCAAAACTACAGCCCAACTAATCAACTTAACCCAAGTAATACACATTTAAATCTACGGAAACAGGTTTAAATAACAATAAAAATGCGGAGTTCCCATAAACCACAAAGGTTTAAACAATTAACTAACCAAACTAATGTGAAAATTAAACCCCTAGAACCTGAAAGTCAATGTACCAAAACTCTACCAACGACAAGTCTAAGAGCAAGGGCTACAACCCCGAAACTAAACAATACCTTAAATAAATTGCCTGAGTCCGAAAAAAATGGACTTAAACAAGAGAGATCCATGGCAACCTGAAAGAACTGGCTCACCCTTGAATCCGGTCACGCTTAATAGTCACTTGGTTGAGGTCTATCAATAGCCGCCTGAAGATGCCCTGTACTCAACAAAGAACAAGCAAGTGCAGTATCAGTAAACAACCACAGTGTACTGGTAGGATCACGCGGATATCCTAATAAGTGAAACACATGCAAGTAACCACTACATTATAAAACAGGTATATACCAAACATATACAATATTAGTCATCTTTTCAGGATCAATGTAGCATCACACGTTCTCAGTAATACACATTGGTTATCAATTTAGGGCAACATACAGTCTTTCAATATCAATCATCATTATATATGAACGTAATCATCATAAGTAGATACACAACACAATTCAATGGTCGTCTCACGGAACCCAATTCAATGGTCCTCTTATGGAACCCTAACCCAAACTGTTAGCATACCGGTTCCTGGTACTCGATCCAAGTTAGTGTGCCGAAACGTGGGCAGCCAATCTAATGTTTATGCCAGAATGTGGCAACCGATCCCATGTTTATGCCAAAGCGTGGCAACCTATCCCATATTTATGTGGGAACGTGGCAACCGATCCCAATTAGTGTGTCAGATCATGACACCCGCCCATTCAACAAACCACAATCACAATCACAATGTATATTCTCACAATCATACAACAAGAGGTGATTCATGGCATACAATTATTCAATTATCCTCATTTACGACTAGGGTGATCAATAATGCAACATTCGCATACATACATGCATTATAATAAAGCAATTACAAACATATATCACACCAACATGAAATCACAACCATCACCTACCTCAAATCCAAGCTTGAATCCCCTAAGGCACTTGAATCTTCCTTTCCGGATTTTCCTCGCTTGTTCGTGGTCTAAAAACATATAATTAACACAATGATCAACAATCAAAGATCTAATTATTTGGATTATAACAAACCCAATAACCCTAGACCAAACCCTTGATCCCAAGTATTCAAATTAGGGATGTTCCCACCATAAAATTTAAATCAAAACCCTCTCCCATCAATAATTACCCATTCCATTACGTTCTACGGATCAAAAAATGGATTCGGGGAGTGAAAAGCTTACCTTTAGCCTCAAGAATGGTGGAAAACTGTTAAGAGTCGCCTGGGGTCCGTTCCTTAGCTCTAAAAGTAAAAAAGTGCATAATAAGGTCATTTAGGGGTTTATTTACGACCTTAAGTCGCATCGATCCCGCTAGAGCGACCCTCACCCCGCTGCAGCGTCCCTTCCAGAGCAGCTGAAATCCCCGCCGTAGCGGCTTCCACGGAACAAAATACTAAATAAAGAATTCCAAAGCCCCATTTCACAACACACCATCATCCCATGACACTCATAAAATACCCGTTCAAGCTAAGATCAGTTTTGGGATTTCTACTCACCCAAATTCAATTCCGTAAAGTCGTACGATATCCTTAACGTGTTAACTATCCACTCATGTAATCAAATTTGTTACCAGATTTTCCTAGACCTCATTGACTTTGATTTTGTCCAAATCTGGACTAGGCTAGGAAATCTCAAGTTACTACGAAAACGTTTTCTAGCCCCAATTCTTTCCCCATTGACTTTTTCCTAACGACAGAATCAGGTCGTTACAATAGATACCAATTTACCCATCACTCGTCCCCGAGTGATCAACTAGGAAAGACTGGCTAAAGTAAGGGTTGAGTAGTATCTGAATCGTTTAATTACTAAGGATACTTGTCTCGCATGCCCTTTTTACCGAATATCATTACCCCCTAAGGGTTTCACATCTCCAACCCCCAAACCAACCAATTGAATACCTACACATCCTCCCTTACAATGCCTCAATGAAGTCATCTCAATACTCGAGTGATAAATATTATTGTATGTAAACTTAACTAACAACAAAAATGATTCCCAACAACCACCAAAGTTGATCATACACATGTCTACAATATGTTATCAAGGACCTTGACACAATTATCCAGACGAATCCTTTAGAACTTAAGCATGATAAAATTCCAAGATCAAAACTCGCCACAATTAGAGGTGAACCTAAACCAGCCATCACACGCTCATGATACTCAAACAACCATAGTTCTTAAAAACATCAACATCCCACAACATAAATTCCCTTGAGCTTAAGTTACAAAAATTTCAATCTTTAGACATCAGATACTCCTTGAGGGATATGTCCAAGCATACAAACCCTCTAGCAACACTATGGAAATGCTAGATTTAGTAATTATAGGTTACCTCTTAAGAACAGTAGAATTGTATATAATGATCCCCACATTCAACCACACATAATCGATATATGACCTCGATGACAAGATGAAATATTAGATTGTCGGACAACCATAAATACGCAGGGTAGCTCTTCTATAAATTCTCATAACCAAGGTGGTACATGTAGAACCACTAAAATACTTTAACAACTCCAAGACAACACCAATTATGTCATTCGAAATAACCAAATCTTCCCAATCTTCCCACTCAACCAAGAGAGCGTCGCAGGATTTCGTACCCCTGATCCACCACTAGGGATCCACCCACAAAAGTTAAAACACACGAGAGCATAGCTAGTGAATCATACTCACAATACTAACACCATCATAAGCACTCCAATTATTTACCTTATTATAAACCAACACTTTTAAATGAAAACCTTTCTTAGGTATTTAACAATCAACAACAATGAACTTTACGACTCAACCCAGGTGTAAGTCCTTTCAAATGTTAAATACCAGATACAATTGATCATTACTCACCTTGCCAATTCATACCTTGACAAATACATCATCACGAATGTAGGCTTACAATGAAAAATCTAAATTGTAATTTCCACTGTATAACACAATCCCTTTCTCTATCAACATTAACTTGTACCTGAAAGATTCTTATGAATTCCTAGATCTTCTCTTATCATTGATCGCATCTTCATCGATCTTACAATATCCTTTGCTAAAATTCAACCGTACTCATTACTAAAATCAAAACAATAACAAAGCACTTATCATCACACTTGAGCTAATGTCTGTACACTCCTTTATCAAGTCTCTTTTCAATAGTTTTTAACCAATGCGACAGACTTGTGACCCTATTACCATAGCCACATCATAACGAAATAAATCACGTGTCTCTGAACCCAATTATCTACCCCTCCGAAGATATCTTTTCAGCCTTTGCAATTAAATAAAATATCCTTGCTCTCGCCTCTCTCTAAAGGCTGTACTACCTCCCACTATTTTTCTTCATTATGACTCTAGTTCTTTAATTTCTATTTGAATGGTATCCCACCATTTCTTAAAACTTTTCATAAAACAACGTTACTCACCAAATTTTAGAAAACCACAAACTTTAGATACTCGCAAGTCGTATTTACTATACAATAATTCGCTTAACCAAATTTTTTATTATATAGTTGCATCCTGTCCCAATCTATCACGAACTCTTATTACCATTATGCTCAGTAAGCCTTGACTATCACTATGAAGCCAACATTTCATCAACACGGCACCTCAAACTCTGGTAAACTCACCAAATTCAATGGACCAACCCAATCTTGGTACACACTTTCTTACTAAAATCTTCAATTTCCTTCACCCAAGTATACTCAATGGAACTTTCTTTATCCATAAGCTTGGTATTCCGGTATTAATTCACTCCCTTATGGATTAAGATAAAATCATCAGTCCTCATACTACCCTCATTTTTCTTATCAAACAAGACAGGAGCACCCCACTTGGAAACACTAGGACGAATGAATCTTTTATCAAAAATCTTTTGGATTTTAGCCTTAAGCTCTCTATACTCTGACACCACATTAACAGACTTAATAGAGGGGGATTCGACCTCAACATCCAGAATATGAGCCAATTACATCAAACAATCCTGCCCCACCAGTTTTCTACCCCGCACGAAAGATATGACCTTAGCTGACTTAGGCTTGTACCCCCTTCCCACTCTAACCTTTCCCTACCCGGGATCTCTAGAGTTACCAACTTAGTATTACAATTAAGCCTGGTATAATAGGGGGACAACCAAGTCATGCCTAATATTATATCAAGTCATTCATATCCAACATAACCAAATCAACCTAACTCTGAAAATCCATAAACACAATAGGACAACACGATATACATGGGTGACTATGACTGACTCTTCAACTGGGATAAAAACATGGATGGGGGCATAAAGTATATCACAAACCACATCAAATACCAAGGTAATTGAACAGACACATACGAATGAGTAGAACCCGGAACAAACAAAACAATAGCCATTCGGGCACAAATAGGAGTAGCTCTTGTGACCACTGCATCACACCCTCAAACTCGGTTTTACTCGAAAAAACATAAAACTGATCCCTGTCCTCTTGACGGGCAACCTCATTCTCTGGCTGCACTACTCCTCTACCTGTATTACCATTTCCACGGCCTCCACAACCTCGCTGATTTCCTCCTCATATGCCCAGGTTCTCCATAATTTTAACACACTTTATAACTTATATTCAATTGCTGAACACTGAATTAGATCGCGGGGGTTAGTTCGGGTACGATCTGGGGTCCATAATTATGACTTGGAAAATAGGGGAGACTGGGCTGATATTCTGTCTCACCCTGTCCCTCTCTGGCAGGAGGAATTCAACACTTGCGGCCTCGCCTTGCCGGTAAAAGTCCCGCCCCAACGGCCAAAATGGAAACAGAACCCCTACTTATAATTGTTCTGGGGTTCTTTTCCTTTCTAAATTCCAGCACCACAACCCACACTTCCCCAGGATACACCCAGACACTCCCACGATCCTTAGTCAATATCTTCCTTTCACAATAAGTTTCACGATACTCAAGTATTTACAACTTTCATAACTTCAACGACCAAGTCAACATATTGTACATATCAAAGTTCAGGCACATATTTATTGTGCTCATAATCACCTCATCATATTAAAGCAATCACTACTTCGCATTCGCAGTTAATTCAGACAACCAGAAGCACACATTCAAAGTTTCCAAGATACAATTCACTTATAAGTCCAAATTCTTAATTAATTATTTTGCTCCATGGATGACCATTCCTGATATTCCATGTATTGACACCACCCTTAGGGCCAGATACCAATTGGAACCTTCTTAGTTGCTAATTTGGTATGCTTGTGGCCCCTCAGTCGTGACCACAACATCTAGTTCATTTCATTGAGATACCAATTGGACTCAGCTCATACCACAAGAGACAATAGTAGCTAGTGAGCCCTACAAAACTGCTAATTTCAATCATAGAACTTGGTCGAACCCAATTCTTAAGCGCCTCAATCTTTAACTTATGGTATGGTAACCAGACCTTAAATAAATCTTAGAGAAAATCGATGCACCTTGCAATTGGTCAAAAAGGTCATCTATCCGAGGCAATTGATACTTTTTCTAAATGGTGACCCTATTCAAATGTTGATAGTCTATACACATCCTCTGTTGCTAGTGATGTCGTTACCCCTTTTATTACTCTAGTTTGGACCATACAGTGAAGGAGGAAAGATACTCAATTTGTAACACCCAGATACCTATTGGATTCAAGTCATAGCACGAAGGAGTAGAAAAAAGTGAGTTTTTCCTAAAGTCTTATAGCCTCTCGAAGAAAAGTACGGACCTCATCGTACCGTTCCGCAAGACTCTACTAGACTCGGTTTGGTACAATGAGATCAATGAACCTAGGGCTCTGATACCAATTTTGTCAAGACCCAGACCATCGTGAGTGGCACCCACACTAACCCTCCGGTGGGAGAACCTAAACTACAGCCCAACTAATCAACTTAACCCAAGTAATACACATTTAAATCTACGAAAACAAGTTTAAATAACAATAAAAATGTGGAGTTCTCATAAACTCCAAAGATTTAAACAATTAACTAACCAAGCTAATGCATAAATTCAACCCCTAGAACCTAAAAGTCAATGTACCAAAACTCTACTAACGACAAGTCTAAGAGCAAAGGGTACAACCCCAAAACTAAACAACACCTTAAACAAATAGTCTGAGTCCGAAAAGAATGGACTTAAACAAGAGAGATCCATGTCAGCCTAAAAGAACTGGCTCACCCTTGAATCCGGTCATGCTTAATAGTCACTTAGCTGAGGTCTATCAATAGCCGCCTGAAGATGCCCTCTACTCAATAAAGAACAAGCACGTGCAATATCAGTACACAACCACAGTGTATTGGTAGGATCATGCGGCTATCCCAATAAGTGAAACACATGCAAGTAACCACAACATTATAAAACAGGCATATACCGAACATATACAATATTAGTCATCTTTGCAGGATCAATGTAGCATCACACGTTCTCAATAATACACATTAGTTATCAATTTAGAGCAACATACAGTCATCCAATATCAATCACCATTAGATATGAACGTAATCATCACAAGTAGATACATAACACAATTCAATGGTCCTCTCACGAAAGCAAATTCAATGGTCCTCTCATGGAACCAAAAACCAAACTGTTAGCATACCGGTTCGTGGTACCCTATCCAAGTTAGTGTGCCGAAACATGGCAGCCGATCCCATATTTATGTCGGAACGTGGCAACCGATCCCATGTTTATGCCAAAGCGTGGCAACCGATCCCATATTTATGCCGGAACATGGCAACCGATATCAGTTAGTGTGTCGGATCGTGACACTCGCCCATTCAACAAACCACAATCACAATCACAATGTATATTCTCACAATCATACAACAAGAGGTGATTCATGACATGCAATTATTCAATTGTCCTCATTTACGACTAGGGTAATCAATAATGCAACATTCGCGTACATACATGCATTATAATAAAGCAATTACAAACATATATCAGACCAACATGAAATCACAACCATCACCTACCTCAAATCCAAGCTTGAATCCCTAATGCACTTAAATCTACCTTTCTGGATTCTCCTCACTTGTTTGTGGTCTAAACACATACAATTAATGCAAGGATCAACAATCAAAGGTCTAATTATCCAGATTATAACAAACCCAATAACCCTAGACCAATCCCTTAATCCCAAGTATTCAAATTAGGGTTGTTCCCACCATAAAATTTAGATTAAAACCCTCCACCATTGATAATTACCCATTCTATCACGTTCTACGGATCAAAAATGGATTCGGGGAGTGAAAAGCTTACCTTTAGCCTCAAGAATGGTGGAAAACTGTTAAGAGTTGCCTGAGATCCGTTCCTTAGCTCTAAAAGTCAAAAAGTGCATAATAAGGTTGTTTAGGGGTTTATATACGACCTTAAGTTGCATTGAACCCGCCACAGCGGACCTTACCCCGCTGCACCGTCCTCGCCAGAGCTGTAAAAATCCTCGCCGTAGCGGCTTGCACGGAGCTGAATGCTAAATAAAGAATTCCAAAGCCCCATTTCACAATACACAATCATCCCATGAAACTCAAAAAATACCCGTTCACGCTAAGATCAGTTTTAGGAGTTCTACTCACCCAAATTCAATTCCGTAAAGTCGTACGGGATCCTTAACGTTTTAACTATCCACTCATGTAATCAAATTTATTAATAGATCTCTCATTTTTTACCATATTTCCCTAGAACTCATTGAATCTAATTTTGTCCAAATCTGGACTAGGCTAGGAAATCTCAAGTTACTACAAAAAAGTTTTCTAGCCCCAATTCTTTCCCAGTGACTTTTCCATAACGACGGAATCAGGTCGTTACAATATCATATCTTTTAGTTGAGTATTTTATTCTTGAGTTGTGTTTAGTTTAGTGAGTTGAGAAAAGGTAAGAATGTTTCCTTTTTATCAAGATCAAGCCTATGTTTATGCGTTAGAATTTCCCTTACATTCCCGTACATTCCACGTAATGAGCCTGAGCTTCGTTGATACCACATGGATTTTGAGTTAGCTATGGTGAGCGTCATTTCTTCTAGAGGGTTCCATTTGTACTTTCAGTTATATTAGTTGTTAGGATGTCGTGGGTCTTTTCCTGACTTACATCTTTGTCATTTAGAGGCTTCATAGATAGACAATAGAGTTTCAGAAGTCTGTTTCATTTATCTTGTTAAATGTTTTAAAGACTTGAGTTGCCTAGTTTTGGCTAGTTGAATATACAATTATATTCAGAGTTAATTATTTCAGTTTCAATTAATTTTATTCTATTTTAAGCTTTGTATGCTAGAGTTAGTCTTCCGCTTGTAGTCAGCCAGGATGAGGGTTCGTTTGGGGACCATCAATGGTTCTCAAGTGCCGGCCACGTCAAGGGTGTAGCCTCGGGTCGAGACATAAAATACCCATCTGAAAATGATGAACATATAAAAGAAATTATTGATTCGATGCAGAGTTTAAATTGTATACATCTTCAATTTAAATATTTTAACATGACAAAAATATTTTTTATATTAACTTTCATGTGAGACTTGGTTTTCCTTTTTTTTTAAAAATAGTAGTCATAGAGGCTAGATTTTTATTAAAAATCAAACAAACAATTCGGTCAAAGAAAATAAAAACTAAAAGGGTTGGTCCAATCGAATCAGTCCATACAAAGTATATTTGGCCCAAATGGGTCAAAATTAGCTCCAATGATGGGTGAGAAACCATATATATATATATATATATACTAGTTTCTGGTAACATTTATGGTAACGTGCATTGCACGGCTGCTCTGTATTATTATGATAGTAACTTTTTTATCTATAATAATTTTGAGATATAAAATGGAAATATTGGCGGAGTCAGGAGTGACTTTTTTTTTTAGGATTGGTAACATGTCAGGAGTGAAAATTGTTAACCACTAACTAATAATCTCGTTTACTGCTTCTATGTTATATTCAAATTGAATTTCTATTATATGTTTTTCGCTTTAAGATTGTTATTCCTTTTTTCATATTTAGAGAGATAAATTTTAATGTTGTTCATTTATTTGACTTTTATGTACTCCTTCATATTAAATTAAATTACCTCATTTGTTAGAATATGTCTTCTTCAGAGATTTTCTCGATTTCGTTTGCTCGATGTTGCTGAGGAAGAAATATTAGTTATCCTTTTTACCTTGAAAGCTAGGAGACTAAAGCAAAATATAATTTCAATAAGTCATTGTCAAATTAAAGCTATCAAGGAGGCTCTACTTTGTAAAATACACATGCATTAAGTTATTAAAATCTAATTAAAAATACAATAATTAAATGTCAATCAAATTTATTAAAAATTACTCATGCAAAAAATTGCAAAATTATTGGAGAGACATTCCGCATACCTCATTTGTATTGGCACAATTTCTACTAAAAGTTCTCTTCAATGGTCTGCAAAAGCATCACCTCTGGTTTATACCTGAGATTAAAAGATTACATAATTAGTTCATAAAATAAAATTTTAGTAGTATATTTTCATGTGAGAGATCAAACACTTAAACGTCAATTTAAGAATATAATTTGAATGATAGAAAAAAATGAAAAACTAAATGTAAAGAAATGCTTGAAAGAACATATGATAAGAGCTCTATGCACTCTAAACAAAATTCAAATGTACAGTATTGTCATTAGAAGACAACGTGTAAGAGACTTGATAGGTATAGTGATTTCTAGAAGAGTTAAGAAGTCATTCAACTTTAATGATGATTTTTGAAGAGTTAAAAGTCATTTAACTTTAATGATGATTTCTAGAATAGTTAAAAAGTCATTCAACTTTAATGGCTTCACATTTATAGAATAATAATGAATTAATAATAATAATAATTAAAAAGTTGAAGGGCATTTTCGTAATCCAACTTTAGACTAAGCACATTTTCACTTATAATATATACTAGTATATGGGCACGTGCGCTTAAGTAATTCAAATTTATAAATAAGGAAACTTAATTAGAAGGAATAACTAAAGAATTAAAGTGCATCATTTGGTATTTAAATTATGCCATTATATAAGTAAAATATTAATATTTAATTAAATAAATCAGATTTTAATTTAGTAGAGAGCCAAAATGACAATATTAATATTTTTACAATTAATTTTTTTTAAAATATATTTTACATTTTTTGCTAAAAATATAATAGGAGCAATATTTGGTCAGAGATTAAAAGATCTTCTAACTTCTTAAGCATTTTGGTGTATCATTTTTTTGACTTTAGGATTTGGATCTCATGATAATTTTAATAAAAATTGTCTAAATATATAGATTTTATCCACAAGCACATGTAAGAGTAATTCCTTACAAATATTTAAAATTTAAGGTGCAAAAAATGTAATTATTAATAATTTGAAATTAGAATATCTTGTAGGCATTAATTGTTTGTTTTTACATTCCTTATACACTATTTTTATGACTCTATTTGTTTTATTTTCTATAGTAAAAAATACACCCTTCAATCAAATACATTCTTAAAATGAAATTACATATACAAAGAAAAAAAATATCATATATAGGAACAAGTTTAGCATAAGGCTACCAACGAAAATAGAAATTTTTTGAAACAATGTTTTCCCTGCTATTTATTGATAATGCAAATTGAAACAAAGCTATAGTAATAAACATTCAACCTTTGACCAAAAAAAAGAGTTAAAAGTTTTGGAAGATAAGTTAACGGAAGTGACATTCAACTACAGAAATGGGGGGGGGGGGTCTTATCATAGTTCTAATCTCGACAAATAAGTAAAAAAATAAATACATCAAGCTCTGATATTCTAGTAATTGAAGTGTTATTCATCCCTTTAATCACATTATGCCTTATAATCTTGACACAAATCCTCTTGTCTTGAATTTTTCTTCACTTGATTAAAGCTTCTCTAGTCTTCCCACACAAAAATTGTATTACAGATAAATCTTTCTATGAAAATACTATTGAAAGATTTGTATTTATAGGAAAAAAAATATAGCTTTGAAATATGAATATTCACTTACAAAGTTGAAAGGTCAAGTATTACAAAAATTAAAGACAAATATTAATTAAGAACATAAATTAATTTGAAAGATGAAACACATACATGTATCTATTTAAAGGGATAACTGTTATTTTTATTTTTTTCTATTTAATTTACTCACATGTATACCAACTAAAAATATTATAGAAATTCTACTATTTACTATTTAATTAATTAAATATTT
>JAJOOS010027743.1:0-11551 GCA_029582725.1 Solanum chiquidenum | reverse complement strand
TACATTATATATTGATAATAGATACATCAAATTAATGAATTTATTGTTTTAAGAGTAATAAAATGAAATTAATCAAATTACATGACCAAGATATACATGTTTTTGTCTTTTATTAATAATATTAATGAATTTATTATCTTAAAGAATAATAAAATTAAACTAATTAAACATAGATACACTTTTTGATTTCTGCCTTATGTTAAGAGATTTAATTAATTTAAATTTCCATAATTAATTATCCACATATTCTGAAAATCCTGATTCACTCCTCTAATAAAGGAAATTAGTTACAACAAATTAATTTAATCAAATAAAATATGTATCTCGATTTTAAAATTTGGCAGATACATGTATCTCACAGATTCAGACTCATGTATCCTAAGAACGAAATATGGTAGAAGAAGTAATATTTGAAACTATCAAAAATCTTCCTAATTAGGACCTAAACTAGTGGGATTTATCTAGTTAAATTTAATCTCAAAGTGATCAAATATTTTAGGAAAAACTACCTTATTAAATAGTATATTTTACACAAATTTTATAGTGTTAAGAGCTAATTATATCATATATTTATTCTTTTTAAAATTACAAAAATCTCTTAAAATTTAAGAATTTCGGATACATCACTCATTGTCTCGATACATAGCGCTCTGATAAATTACCTTACTGATTGTTGCGCTAAAAGGGGGAGAATGACTGAAAATCAAATTAAAATCTCATAAAACATGTAATTACATTTTTATCACTGCTAATCAATCCCTCACAACGCGTAAGAACTTCAAAAAAAAAATCAAAATTGTTCAAGCAGATTGTCTAACAACATTTCAATTTTGATTCAAATTTTTCGCAAATTTGAAGAAGATACACCATGAATATATCGATTTTGCTGAGACATTTAGGAATCTGGGAATCTGAAGTAAAGTATGAACAATACTGAAGAGATGAAATCGTTGTTGGAGATTATATTTCGTTTGTGAATCTGAAATAAGCGATTGCAGCTGAATTAGAGATTGATGAATTGATAAAAAAAATAGAAATTAAATGCATCGTAAAAGTAATTATGATACATGACTAAACACATCTATTATAAAGTTGATACATAACCATATGTCGGCTTTGTATTAGGTGTGTTTAGTTATATAACTGATACATAACTATGGATACTATATGTATCAGGTACTAAAATATAATGAAAGTTGGCATAATTATGTATGAGATACATAACTATAAACATGATTCATACTGATTTAGATTGGACATAATTCGGTTATATGTCAACAATAACATTTGTACTAGATACATTATACACAAACAAAGTTGTGATGTATATGATAGTTGGAAAATAAACATGATACATAAGTAAACACACAAAATCATATGTATTGTGTCAGATACATCGTAAAAGTAATATTGATACATAACTAAGCATACCTAATACAAAGTTGATACATGAATTCTTATACATAGCCATATGTATTGTGTTAGCTTTGTGTCATTTGTGTTTAGTTATGTAACCGATACATATCAACGGGTATTACATGTATTAGGTACTAAAATATAATGAAAGTTGGCATAGTTATGTACCAGATACATAACTATAAACAGAATTCATACTGATTTAGGTATGAAATAATTAGGGTATTTCTATATAAACAATAACATTTGTGTCAGACACATTATACACAAACAAAATTATAATGTATATGATAGTTAAAACATAAACATGATACATAAGTAAAAACACAAAAATCAACCATATACATTAGAAATTTGAACCTTGGATAGAAAAGGTGTATGATAGCACTTTTGACTACTCCGTACAAGTGATTTTATAATTCATTTCTGTAACTACCGGGTTTCATCGTTATAGAAAAGTGAATGGGGAAAATTTTAGGCCGGAAAACTTTTTCATAGTAACTTGGAATTTCCCAACCTAGTCCAGATTTGGACGAAATTAGAGTCATTAAAGTCTAGGGAAATCTGGTAACAATTGGGTGATTTAATTATAATTTTGATTACATGAGTAGATATCTAAGACGTTAAGGAACCCGTATGACTTTACGAAATTGAATTCGGGCTAGTAGAACTCCTGAATTTGATCTTAGCGTGAACGGGTATTTTCTGAGTGTCATGGGATGAAGGTGTGTTGTGAAATGGGAGTTTAGAATACTTAAATTGACTCATTGGTTTCATGCAAGCCACTAAGGCGGGATTAATCCCACCAGGGTGAGGCTGCTATAGCGGGGTGAGTGCCGCCATAGCGGGACAGTCACGACTTAAAGTCGAAAATAAACCTCAAAAATATTTTATTCTGCAATTTTCGAACTTGAGAGCTAAGGAACGAACCTTTGGCTTTTCTTGACAGTTTTCACCATTCTTAAGGCTAAAGGTAGGATTTTAACTCCCTGAATCTATTTTTCAATTCGTAGAACGTAATCTAGTGGATAATTATCGATGGGAAAAAGTTTTGATATGAGAATTATGGTGGAAAAAGCCCTAATCTGGGTATGAGGATCATAGGTATGATCTAGGGTTGATAGAATTGTTAGTAATTCAGGTAACTAGTTATTGTTTATTGATTCCCGTGTTAAATTAATTATTTGTAGACCAAGAACTAGCGGAACGAATCCGAAAAGGGAAGAATCAAGTTGCTTAGGGGATTCAAGCTTGTTTCGAGGTAGGTGATGGTTGTGATTCTATGATTGTGTGATGTATGTTTGTTCTTGCTTCATTATGATACATGTATTTATACGAATATTGCATTATTGATCACATTAATTGTAAATAAGGATATATGAATGATGAATGCCATGAATCATGACTTGATTGTATGATTATGAGAATGTATTTTGTGATTGTGATTGTGGCTTGTTGAATTGATCGGGTGTTGTATTCCGACACACTAACTTGGATTAGTTGCCACATTCTGGCATAAATATGGGATCGGTTGCCACATTCTGGCATAAACATTGGATCGGGTACCACGATTCGGTATGCTAATTGTTTGGGTTTGGGTTCCATTAGAGGACCAATGACTTGTCGTAACTGTGTATCTTGAGAAATGTAAAACTGTTCGTTGTTCGTAAATATTGATGATATTATATATATTCTGTGTATGCATGTTATTATATTGTTGTATTGACTTATGTATGTTGCACTTAGTGGGATAACCGTGTGATCCTACCACACTGTGGTTGTGTACTGATACTGCACTTGCTCTTTTTTTATTGAGTACGGGGAATCTTCAGGCGACTATTGACACACCTCGCTTAGAAGATCAATGATCGTTCGAGTTCAAGGGTGAGCCAGTTCTTCCGGGCTGCCATGAGTTCTCTTTCTGTCTATGTCCACCTTTTCGACTTAGACTATTTCTTCAAATTTCTATGTTTAGTTTGGGGTTGTGCCCTTCTTGCTAGACTTATGGTTGAACTTTAGATGTTTTCATACGTTGAATTTCAGGTTCTAGGCGTATTTTCTGCTTTTGTTTAGTTGTTAGACTTTTGTTGGAGATTATGGGAACTTCCTATTTATTTCCTTAACATTTAACTTGCTTTCGTAACTTAAATGCTTTAGTAATTTGGCTTAGTTGGTTGGTTTGGGTTGTAGTAGTGGTTCTCCCACCGGAGGGTTAGTGTGGGTGCCAATCACGACGGTGTGGGTCGTGACAAAGTTGGTATTAGAGCCTAGGTTCGTTGATCTCTATGTACCAAAACGAGTCTAGTAGAGTCTTGTGGAACGGTACGGAGACGTTTATACTTTAGGACTTTAGGAAATCTCTTTGTTTTCTCAAGTCTCCTTTCGTGTTATAACTTGATTCCAATTGGTATATGGCGATTCAAATTGGTATCTAACCTCCTTCACTCTTCTATCTGCGGATGGTTAACACTAGATACAACGACGTCAGGCCCGTAGCTCCCGTCAATGATCTAGCTGAGGAATTTACAGCGAGAGGTCGCGGTTGAGGCAGGGATAGAGGAAAAGCTAGGAGTAGAGGCCGAGGAAGGGTGGCGCCTACTAGGGATGGAGCTCCGATTGGAGATGCTCCTAGAAATAAAGCCCCTCCTGTGCATCATGAAGAAGTAGAGGAAAACATAGAGGTTGAGGATGAGAAGCATGTTGGGCAATAGAAAGAGGTGCAGGCTGAGACTACAAGTATTCCTCATTTGGACCTAGTGTTAGCTCAGCAGATCATGTCATTCTTGAAAGAGTTGGTTGGTCCTGGAGTGCTTCCCTCTGTTCAAGCAACTCAAGCTCATGTCAATCCCCCTGTTGCTATCATTGTGCCCAAGGTGGGTGGAACTAGAGGTAATGATGTTTTCTTCCGTCCTCTATTGGCTCATGTTATGACTGGTAATGAGCATGAGATGTTGACTAAGTTTTTAAAGTTGAACCCACATTTGATCCTTGGTTCTGAGAGTAAGGATGCATATGAGTTCATCCTAGATTGCTATGAGAGGCTTCATAAGTTGGGAATTGTCCATCAGCATGGGGTTGAGTTCGTGACTTTTCAACTTCAAGGTGAGGCTAAGCAGTGGTGGAGAGCTTATGTGGAATGCAGATCTTCAGTTTTACCTCCACTTACTTGGACCCAATTTCATGCTCTGTTTTTAGAGAAATATGTGCCTAGGACTTTGAGAGATCGCAAGAAGGATGAGTTCATAGCTTTGGAGCAAGGTGGTATGTATGTGGCTGCTTATGAGGCCAAGTTCCATGCTTTGTCTAGATATGCTACTCAATTGGTGACTACTAAGGAGGGGAGGATCGGTTTATTTATTAGGGGACTAAACTCTGAGTTGTAGGTATTATCTGTTCATATGACCTCTACAGGGAGGAGCTTTAATGAGGTAATTAACTTTCTTAAGAAAGTGGATGGGGTGAGGCGAGACGATCAGGCTAAGGCATTGGCTAAAAGGGCCAAGAACTCGGGTAACTTTCAAGGTTCTTATTCCAAAGGGGTCAAGGAGGCCAACACTTGCAGCCAGGCCAATTTAGTCCGCTATACCCGCCTCTATAGGTAATTACTTGGAAACTTCTCCTCATAATTTGATTCAGGATAGCCAGGGAATCGCACCATTGGCGGGCAACATGCCATCTTTTGATCATACATGTTACAACTATGGTGAACCTGGGCTTATGAGGAGATATTTTCCCCACCCGCGCATAATGGATTTCGCGCAGCAGCAGACAAGAGCAGTGGTACCCGCGAGAAATGGTAATAATGGTCAAGGGCGTCCACAAGGTGGGCGGGGAGGTAATCAGCGATGTCGTAGGGTAGAGAAAATGGTAATGCAGGCAGAGGTACAGTGCAGCCAGGCAAGGAAGTAGCTCGTCAAGATGATAGGGCTCAATGTTAAGCCTTTCCGGGCAAGAATGAGGCAGAGGCGTCTGATGCAGTGATCACATGTACTATTCTTTTATGTGACCGGATGGCTAATATGTTTTTTGATATGGGTTCTACTTATTCTTATTTATCCGTGCGATTTGCCTTAGAATTTACTATGATTAGTGATATATTTGATGCCCTCATCCATGTTTCTACCCCAGTTGGAAAGTCTGTCATAGTCACCCATGTCTATCATGCTTGTCCTATTTTGTTTAAGGGTTTTCATACTTGGGATGATTTGGTGATTTTGGATATGAATGAGTTTGATATGATCTTAGGCATGACTTGGTTGTCCTCCAATTATGTTGTGCTTAATTATAATACTAACTCCGTGACTAGAAATTCTGAAAAGGGAAAAATTAGAGTGGGAATGGGTGTACAAGCCTAACCAAGCTAAGATCATATCTTCCATTCGAGAAAGTAAACTGGTAGGGCAGGGTTGTTTGGCGTATTTGACTCATATTAGAGATGTTGAGCTTGAGTCTCCATCTATTGAGTCTATTCCTATGGTGTCAGAATTTAGATAAGTGTTTCCTAATGATTTGTCTGGTATGCCTCCGGATAGAGATATAGATTTCTGCATTGATTTGGAACCTGGTACTCATCCCATTTCTATTCCTTAATATCGCATGGCTCCGACGGAATTAAGAGAGCTTAAGGCTCAAATCCAAGAGCTTCTTGACAAGAGATTTATTCATCCTAGTGCTTCCCCATGGGGTGCTCCAGTTTTGTTTGTTAAGAAAAAGAATGGTAGTATGAGAATGTGTATAGATTACCGACAATTGAATAGGGTCACCATTCAAAACAAGTACCATCTGTCTCGAATAAATGATCTTTTTGACCAATTGCAAGGTGCATCAGTTTTATCTAAGATTGATCTAGGGTCTGGCTATCATCAGTTAAAGATTAGGCCTGAGGATGTACCCAAGACGGCGTTTAGAACCCGCTATGGGCACTATGAGTTTCTAGTTATGTCTTTTGGTTTGACTAATGCGCCTGCAGCTTTCATGAGTTTGATGAATGGGATGTTCAAGCCATTTCTTGAATATTTTGTCATAGTCTTTATCGATGATTTTTTTGTCTATTCGAAAAGTGAGAAAGAGCATGCCGACCATCTTTGTATTGTTTTGGGTGTTCTTGGGAAACAAAAGTTATATGCGAAGTTCTCTAAGTGTGAATTTTGGTTGACTTCGGTTGCATTTTTGGGGCATGTAGTTTCAAAAGAAGGGGTAATGGTAGATCCCCAAAATATTGAGGCGGTTAAGAATTGGGTTCCGTCTAGCTCTGTGACGGAAGTTAGGAGTTTTGTGGGGATCGCTAGCTACTATCGTCGATTTGTGAAGAACTTTGTTTCTATTGTCTTGACAAATTTGACCAAAAAGGAGATACCATTTGAATGGAATGAAAAATGTGGGGAGAGTTTTCAAAAGCTCAAGACTCTTTTGACCACCGCACCTATTCTCGCACTACCGATGGAAGGTAAAGACTTTATAGTTTATTGCGATGCTTCACATTCTGGTTTGGGTGCGGTATTGATGCAGGATAAGAATGTCATAGCCTATGCATCGCGGCAATTGAAGGTGCATAAGAGAAATTGTCCAACAAATTGGTAGCGGTAGTATTTGCTCTTAAGATCTGGCGGCATTATCTTTATGGTGTTAAGTGTGAGGTGTTTACTAATCGTCGTAGTTTGCAGCATGTGTTCACTCAAAAAGGATCTGAATTTGAGACTATAAAGGTGGATGGAGTTACTCAAGTATTATGATGTGACCATTCAATACCATCCGGGGAAGGCTAATGTGGTGGCAGACGCTTTGAGTCAAAAAGTGGTGAGCATGGGTAGTTTAGCTTACTTGAGTGTAACCAAGCGACCTTTGGCTAAGAAAATTCAGACCTTGGAGTCTAAATTCATGTAGTTGGGTATCTCAGAAAAAGGTGGGGTGTTAGCTAGCATTGAAGTTAGGGCAACGTTCATTGAGGAGATCAAGGCCAAACAGTTTGAGGATGAAAATTTGAATGAACTTAAGAAGAAGACCGTGATTGGTAAGGCACAAGAGACCACTCTTGATGCGGAAGGTATGTTCAATTTTAAAGGAAAAATTTGTGTTCCTAGAGTAGATGACTTGATTCAGAAATTGTTGGCAGAGTCTCATAGTTCACGATATTATATTCATCTGGAGGTGACCAAGATGTACCGAGATTTGAAGTGAGTTTATTGGTGGTCGGGCATGAAGAAGGATATAGCGGAGTTCGTGGCTAAGTCTCACAATTGCCAACAAGTGAAGTATGAACACCAAAGGCCTGCAGGTTTACTTCAGAGAATGCCAATTTCGAAATGGAAGTGGGAAAGGATAGCTATGGACTTCGTGGTTAGTCTTCCCAAGACTTTGGGGAAGTTTGATTCTATTTGGGTAGTGGTTGACAGATTGACTAAGTTAGCCCATTTTATTTTGGTAAGGATAAATTATAATGCTGAACAATTGGATAAGGTGTATGTGAAAGATATAGTGAGGTTGCATGGAGTGCCTTTCTCTATCATCTCAGACCAAGGTACCCAATTCACATCCAAGTTTTGGAGGAAATTACATGATGAATTGGGCACACAACTCACTTTTAGTACCGTTTTCCATACACAGACGGACGGGCAATCGGAGAGGACTATTCAAGTATTGGAAGACATGTTGAGGGCATGTGTGATTGATTTTGGAGGGAATTGGGATAAGTTCTTACCTTTGTGTGAGTTCTCTTACAATAATAATTATCACTCCAGCATTAATATGGCACCATCTGAGGCACTTTATGGTAGGGGATGTAGATCACCTATAGGATGGTTCGAGGATGGAGATGTGAAACCTTTAGGGGTTGATTTAGTGAAGGATGTTTGAGATAAGGTGAAGAGTATTCAAGCTAAGCTTCTAGCAGCCTAGAGTAGATAGAAGAAATATGCGGATCATAAGGTAAGATACATGATGTTTCAGACCGATGAGAATGTTCTTCTTAAGGTATCACCCATGAAAGAGGTGATGAGATTTGGTAAGAAGGGCAAGCTAAGTCTGCGATATATTGGTCCTTTGAGGTTCTTGAATGTGTAGGGCCAGTAACTTATAGATTGGCTTTACCTCTTAATCTATCTAGAGTTCATCCGGTATTTCATGTGTCCAAGTTGAAGATATATCATGGTGACGGGGATTATATTATTAAGTGGGACTCAATTATGTTAGATAAAGACCTCTAATATAAGGAGGAACCGGTTGCAATTCTTGTTAGTGATGTGCGTAAGCTGAGGACCAAGAAGATTAAGTTCGTGAAAGTTTAATGGAAGCATCATCCAATTGAGGAAGCTACTCGGAAAACCGAGAGGGACATGCGAGGCAAATATCCCCAATTGTTCATCGATTCAGGTACTACTCAATTCTTTCTTTAGCCTATTTTTCCTAAGTTTGTCACTCGGGAACGAGTGATGGGTAAATTGGTATATATTGTAACGACCGAGTTCCATCGTTATAGAAAAGTCAATGGGAAAATTTTGAGCCGAAAAACTTTTTCGTAGTAACTTGGAATTTCCCAACCTAGTCCAGATTTGGATGAAATAATAGTCATTAAAGTCAAGGGAAATCTGATAGCAATTAGGTGATTTAACTATGATTTTGATTACATAAGTAGATAGCTAAGACGTTAAGGAACCCATACGAGTGGCTGGTTGAAGGGAAAGGGAAGCCAGAAAATCCAAAATTGAATTCAGGCGAGTAGAGCTCCCAAAATTGATCTTAACGTGAACGGGTATTTTCTAAGTGTCATGGGATGAAGGTGTGTTGTGAAATGGGAGTTTGGAATTCTTAAATCGACTCACTGGTTCCGTGCAAGCCGCTAAGGCATGATTATTCCCGCCAGGGCGGGGCAGCTGTAGCGGGGTGAGTGCCGCCATAGCGGGACAGTCGAGACTTAAAGTCGGAAATAAACCTCAAAAACATTTTATTCTGCAATTTTTTAACTTGAGAGCTAGGAACGAACCCAAGGCTTTTCTTGACAGTTTTCCACCACTCTTAAGGCTAAAGGTAAGATTTTAACTCCCTGAATCCATTTTTCAATCCGTAGAACGTAATCTAATGGGTAATTATCGATGGGAAAGAGTTTTGATCTAAGAATTATGGTGGAAAAAGCCCTAATCTGGGTATGAGGATCATGGGTATGATCTAGGGTTGATAGAATTGTTAGTAATTCGGGTAATTAGTTATTTTTTATTGATTCTCGTGTTAAATTAATTGTTTGTAGACCAAGAACAAGCGGAACGAATCCGAAAAGGGAAGAATCAAGTTGCTTAGGAGATTCAAGCTTGTTTCGAGGTAGGTGATGGTTGTGATTCTATGATTGTGTGATGTATGTTTGTTCTTGCTTCATTATGATACATGTATGTATGCGAATGTTGCATTATTGATCACATTAATTATAAATGAGGATATATGAATGATGCATGCCATGAATCATGACTTGATTGTATGATTATGAGAATATACTTTATGATTGTGATTGTGGCTTGTTGAATGGATCGGGTGTTGCATTCCGACACACTAACTTAGATCTGTTGCCACGTTCTGGCATAAATATGGGATCGGTTGCCACGTTCCGGCATAAATATTGGATCGGGTACCACGTTCTGGTATGCTAACTGTTTGGGTTTGGGTTCCATGAGAGGATCAATGACTTGTCATAACTGTGTATCTTGAGAAATGTGAAATTGTTCGTTGTTCGTAAATATTGATGATATTGTATATGTTCGGTGTATGCATGTTATAGTATTGTTGTATTGACTTATGTATGTTGCACTTAGTGGGATAGCCGTGTGATTCTACCAGTACACTGATACTTAAATTGTTCTTTCTTTGTTGAGTACAGGGCTTCTTCAGGCGGCTATTGACAGACCTCGCTTAGAAGATTAGTGATCGTTCGAATTCAAGGGTGAGCCAGTTCTTTCGGGATACCATGAGTTCTCTGTATGTCTATGTCCACCTTTCGGACTTAGACTATTTCTTTAGATTTGTATGTTTAGTTTGGGGTTGTACCCTTCTTGTTAGACTTATGGTTGAACTTTATATATTTTGATACGTTGACTTTCAGGTTCTAGGCGTATTTTCTTCATTTGTTTAGTTGTTAGTGTTGGAATGTATGCGTCCACGTATATCAGTGGGACCAGGTCCTTGGCAAAGTTGCGAAACAAGCAGTAAAGTAAATGATGAAGTTAAAGATTGCACAACCAACTTTACGTGGAAACCTCCTTGCTCAAGGGAGTAAAACCACGACCTGGCCTGTCAGGACTTTTCAAACTGCTTTCACTAATCTTCTCAAGCAAAAGTAAAAGCCAGTTTACAAACTGAGATTAGCCTACTAATCCCAACTCTAAGCAATACCTCTCATTACTTAGATGAGCCAGAGCAGATACAACACTGCCCACTAAGCTATCATCCTAGATAACTTAGACTTTGCTAAGCGGATACCACACCGCCGACTAATTCAACTAGCTCCTAGATGACTTAGACTTTGACTGAGCAGATACAACACTGCTCACTAAATCGGCTAACTCTAACCGACTTAGACTTTTCACACAGAAACAAATTATCTACTATGCTTTATAACTTAGGAGTAGATTTACAATGTAAGCACATAAGACACAAAGCTCTAAATGCAACAAAGACTCTTTTTCACTCTATCAGGTCCCTTTGTTGATTTGAGCAGTGTTCTTCCTTGAAGATGGCCTTCTTTTCAAGCTTATGAATTTTCAGAGAAAATCCAAGTTTTGTTTGCCAAATCTTGAGTTTGTGTATTTTGATAAGATATAATATAAATCAACACAAACTCGTTGAAATAATCTTATTGGCTGAAGGCCTACTGTTTAGAAAAGTTGTGCACCTACCACATCAGAGGTGGCAACTTTTCTGACAGTCGTCTTGTAACCTTTTCACGTAAGCAATCTTCCAGGGACCAGGTCCCTTGCAAACTTCTTTATGAGTTCTTGAAAGGCTTATTGGCTGACTTCCTCCTTTGAATGAATGAATTTAATATGGTGTTTGTCAATATATTAGTCATGAAGAATTATTATCCAATGTACAAACACCCTCGTCGCTTCTGATTGGTGAAGTACTATGCAGCTTCACCAACTCTCTGGCGCGGACA